>ONZH01004189.1:0-65274 GCA_900303285.1 Rhinella marina
CTCACCTCTTGGGCCTCCACAAATTTTTAAGAGGTCTCACCTCTTGGGCCTCCACATAATTTTTAAGAGGTCTCACCTCTTGGGCCTCCACATAATTTTAAGAGGTCTCACCTCTTGGGCCTCCACAAAATCTTTAACAGGTCTCACCTCTTGGGCCTCCACATAATTTTTAAGAGGTCTCACCTCTTGGGCCTCCACAAAATGTTTAAGAGGTCTCACCTCTTGGGCCTCCACATAATTTTTAAGAGGTCTCACCTCTTGGGCCTCCACATAATTTTTAAGAGGTCTCACCTCTTGGGCCTCCACATAATTTTTAACAGGTCTCACCTCTTGGGCCTCCACAATAATTTTTAATAGGTCTCACCTCTTGGGCCTCCACAAAATCTTTTAACAGGTCTCACCTCTTGGGCCTCCACATAATTTTTAAGAGGTCTCACCTCTTGGGCCTCCACAAAATCTTTTAACAGGTCTCACCTCTTGGGCCTCCACATAATTTTATCAAGGTCTCACCTCTTGGGCCTCCACAAAATGTTTAAGAGGTCTCACCTCTTGGGCCTCCACATAATTTTTAAGAGGTCTCACCTCTTGGGCCTCCACATAATTTTAAGAGGTCTCACCTCTTGGGCCTCCACAAAATCTTTAACAGGTCTCCCCTCTTGGGCCTCCACATAATTTTTAATACGTCTCACCTCTTGGGCCTCCACAAAATCTTTAACAGGTCTCACCTCTTGGGCCTCCACATAATTTTTAATACGTCTCACCTCTTGGGCCTCCACAAAATGTTTAACAGGTCTCACCTCTTGGGCCCTCCACATAATTTTTAACGGGTCTCCCCTCTTGGGCCTCCACATAATTTTTAATACGTCTCACCTCTTGGGCCTCCACAAAATCTTTAACAGGTCTCCCCTCTTGGGCCTCCACATAATTTTTAATACGTCTCACCTCTTGGGCCTCCACAAAATCTTTAACAGGTCTCACCTCTTGGGCCTCCACATAATTTTAATCAAGGTCTCACCTCTTGGGCCTCCACAAAATGTTTAAGAGGTCTCACCTCTTGGGCCTCCACATAATTTTTAAGAGGTCTCACCTCTTGGGCCTCCACATAATTTTTAAGAGGTCTCACCTCTTGGGCCTCCACAAAATCTTTAACAGGTCTCCCCTCTTGGGCCTCCACATAATTTTTAATACGTCTCACCTCTTGGGCCTCCACAAAATCTTTAACAGGTCTCACCTCTTGGGCCTCCACATAATTTTTAAGAGGTCTCACCTCTTGGGCCTCCACATAATTTTTAAGAGGTCTCACCTCTTGGGCCTCCACATAATTTTTAAGAGGTCTCACCTCTTGGGCCTCCACATAATTTTTAACGGGTCTCCCCTCTTGGGCCTCCACATAATTTTTAATACGTCTCACCTCTTGGGCCTCCACAAAATGTTTAACAGGTCTCACCTCTTGGGCCTCCACATAATTTTTAAGAGGTCTCACCTCTTGGGCCTCCACATAATTTTTAAGAGGTGTCACCTCTTGGGCCGCCACAAAATTTTCCATGAGCCTCTGGCCAGCCCACGGCCTCTTCCTGCCTTTTGCGGTCCTACGCATCCCTCAACATCCCCACTGCTTTACCTGCTAGACATGACACTGGGCCAGGTCGGGTGACTGACATCTCAAGCGCCAACAATTTGGGCATTTTAAGGCTTCTGCATGTGTTTGAGTTGTTTTTACATTTTAAAGAAGACATGTCTGACCACATCTCACACACACACACAATGACAATTAGGGGTGGGGTCTATTTGCTTTCCCCTTTGCTTATGCCATCTGTGGTTGTCATAGGCAACGTGATTTTAAGGGGTGCAGAATTTTATCTTCTTTTTTGTCTAGTTTGGCTTGGGGTCCATGGCAATGTAGAGGAAAGAAGGTTTCCTTGTATGGTCTCACTTTACAGAGAGGTTAGATTGTGTTTGGAGTGTATTGTTGAGAGGCTGTGATAGTGGCGTAATAGTGCGACTTGGGCGCGTTATATGCACCCAGACATGCTTCCCCTGCTGTCCCAGTTGCATTCCAGCAGTGTTGGCATCCTTTTCTGAGGTTCCAGGGTGGACTTGGTGACCTCCAAGTGGTCGAATTGAGATTTCCAAGTGGCGAGCATTTTTTTCCCATAGACTTTAATGGGATTCGATATCCGGTCGAATAGTCGAATTTCGCAGTCTATTCGAATCGAATTTCGAACTTTCGAATATTTCACTACTCGCTCATCTCTAGTTATTTTATGAAAGTGGATTATACAGGAAATTGCACTGTCATATTCTGTTAAGGAAAATGGGCTAAACCTGTTACGAATGCCAAGTCTGAAGATAAAATAAGGCTGTCTACCTTTCAAGCAAAAAAAAAAAAAAAAAAAAGTTTAGACAACCTGAGTGATGTAAAGGAAATTGGCACTGATGTATGTAATGACAGGCTTTTTAAAGAGTACAAGCCCAGGTGAGCAGTATGGCAAGCACAGAGCATTCTAATGAGCATTCTAGTTGACACTACCAGACAGGGAGAATTTGACAGAGCATAAGCATTCTAGTTACCAATTTATCGTAACAAAATATTTTCCCTGCACAAAGAATTTTAGTGACCAGTGTTATATCACGGAGGTATCATTCCAGTGAACTTGATATAATGTAGAGAGCATTCTAATGAGCATTCTAGTTGTCACTACCACACAAGAAGAATCTGAGTGATCACTCTACCATAAGCATTCTAGTTACAGATTTATCATAACAAAATATTCTCCATGTACCATTCACAAAGTATTTTAGCCACCACTGCTACATCACAGTGGTGGCATTTTTGTGAACACTATATAATGTAGAGAGCATTCTAATGAGCATTCTAGTTGACACCACCACACAGGGAGAATTCCAGTAATGACTTTGCCATAAGCATTCTAGTTACTTATCATGCACAAAATATTCTCCCTGTACTGTTCACCAAGTATTTTAGTGACCACTGCTATATTAGGAGTTAGCATTCTTACAAACAAGATATAATGTAGAGAGCATTCTAATGAGCATTCCAGTTGTCACTACTACACAGTGAGAATCTAGTTACTAATTTATCATAACAAAATATTCTCCCTGTAACATTCACAAAGTATTTTAGTGACCACTGCTATATCATAGAGGTAGCATTCTTATGAACATGATATAATGTAGAGAGCATTCTAATGAGCACTTTAGTTATCGTTACAAAACAGGTAATTTGAGTGGTTACTTTATCAAAAACGTTCTAGTTACCAATTTATCATACACAAAATATTCTCACTGTACCGTTTACCGAGTATTTTAGTGACAACTGCTATATCATAGCATTCTTGTGATCATGCTATAATGAAGAGAGCATTCTAATGAGCATTCTAGTTGATGCTATCACACAGGGAGAATTTGAGTAATCACTTTACCCTAAGCATTTTAGCTTAATTTATCGTAGATGAAATGTCTTCTCTACTGCTCACCGAGTATTTTAGTGACCACTACAATATCACAGAGGTATCATTCTTGTGACCACAATATAATGTACAGTGCACTCTAGTTTTCACTTTATCATACAGATAATGTCTTACTCATCTGTGTACATCACAATGCACATTCTAGTTATCACTGTACTACATACATAGAGCATTTTAGTGATCTTTATGCTACACTCATGATCTATACCCTGGGATGAGCATTCTAGTGATCACTGTATAATATACATGCCATGCACCAGGGAATTGGGACTGGGATTGCTCCAGTGATCACTATAATGTACACAGAGCATTTGAGCATTCTAATGATTACTGTACCTTACACAGAGCATTCTAGTGATCACTAAACCATTGTTGTGATCATTATACCATAGACAGAACATTCTAGTGTTTACTATATCATACACAGAGCATAAACTGTGTATGGTATAGTGATCACTAGAATGTTCTGTTCATAGTATAGTAAATACTACAATGCTCTATGCATGATACACAGAGCATTGTAGTAATCACTGTACTATAAAAAGAACATTCTAGTGATCACTATACCATACACAGAATATTCTAGTAATTATTATACCATACACAGAACATTCTAGTGTTCATCATACTATACACAAAGCTAGAGCTTGGCGATATGGCCAAAAAAAAAAAAAACCTCGATTTTTTAAAAAATTTTGCACGATTCACGATTTAAATCTTGATTTTCTTATGTTAGTAAAAATATAAAAAAATAAATAAAAAAAGCCTACTGAGGCCCCACCAGACCTCACATCAGCCCACTATACCCCCATCAGACATCAGATTAGCCCACTGTTCCCCCATCAGACCTCAGATCAGCCCACTGTGCCCCCATCAGACCTCAGATCAGCCCACTGTGTCCCCATCAGACCTCAGATCAGCCCACTGTGCCCCCATCAGACCTCAGATCAGCCCACTGTGCCCCCATCTGACCTCAGATCAGCCCACTGTGCCCCCATCAGACCCCACATCAGCCCATTATGCCCCATCAGACCCCACATCAGCCCATTATGCCCCATCAGACCCCACATCAGCCCATTGTGCCCCATCAGACCCCACATCAGCCCATTGTGCCCCATCAGACCCCACATCAGCCCATTGTGCCCCATCAGACCCCACATCAGCCCATTGTGCCCCATCAGACCCCACATCAGCCCATTGTGCCCATCAGACCTCAGATCAGCCCACTGTGCCCCATCAGACCTCAGATCAGCCTACTGTGCCCCATCAAACCTCAGAGCAGCCCACAGTGCCCCCTTCAGACCTCAGAGCAGCCCACTGTGCCCCCATCAGACCTCAGATCAGCTCACTGTGCCACCATCAGACCTCAGATCAGCCCACTGTGCCCTCATCAGACCTCAGATCAGCCCACTGTGCCCTCATCAGACCTCAGATCAGCCCACTGTGCCCCCATCTGACCTCAGATCAGCCCACTGTGCCCCCATCAGACCTCAGATCAGCCCATTATGCCCCTTCAGACCCCACATCAGCCCATTATGCCCCATCAGACCCCACATCAGCCCATTGTGCCCCATCAGACCCCACATCAGCCCATTGTGCCCCATCAGACCCCACATCAGCCCACTGTGCCCCCATCAGACCTCAGATTAGCCCACTGTGCTCCATCAGACCTCAGATTAGCCCAAAGTGCCCCCTTCAGACCTCAGAGCAGCCCAAAGTGCCCCCTTCAGACCTCAGAGCAGCCCACTGTGCCCCATCAGACCCCACATCAGCCCATTGTGCCCAATCAGACCCCACATCCGCCCACTGTGCCCCCATCAGACCTCAGATTAGCCCACTGTGCTCCATCAGACCTCAGATTAGCCCAAAGTGCCCCCTTCAGACCTCAGAACAGCCCAAAGTGCCCCCTTCAGACCTCAGAGCAGCCCACAGTGCCCCCTTCAGACCTCAGATCAGCCCACTGTGCCACCATCAGACCTCAGATCAGCCCACTGTGCCCTCATGAGACCTCAGATCAGCCCACTGTGCCCCCATCTGACCTCAGATCAGCCCACTGTGCCCCCATCAGACCTCAGATCAGCCCATTACGCCCCTTCAGACCCCACATCAGCCCATTATGCCCCATCAGACCCCACATCAGCCCATTGTGCCCCATCAGACCCCACATCAGCCCATTGTGCCCCATCAGACCCCACATCAGCCCACTGTGCCCCCATCAGACCTCAGATTAGCCCAAATTGCCCCCTTCAGACCTCAGAGCAGCCCAAAGTGCCCTTTTCAGACCTCAGAGCAGCCCACAGTGCCCCCTTCAGACCTCAGAGCAGCCCACTGTGCCCCCATCAGACCTCAGATCAGCCCACTGTGCCACCATCAGACCTCAGATCAGCCCACTGTGCCCTCATCAGACCTCAGATCAGCCCACTGTGTCCCCATCAGACCTCAGATCAGCCCACTGTGTCCCCATCAGACCTCAGATCAGCCCACTGTGCCCCCATCAGACCTCAGATCAGCCCACTGTGCCCCCATCTGACCTCAGATCAGCCCACTGTGCCCCCATCAGACCTCTGATCAGCCCACTGTGCCCTCATCAGACCTCAGATCAGCCCACTGTGCCCCCATCTGACCTCAGATAAGCCCACTGTGCCCCCATCAGACCTCAGATCAGCCCATTATGCCCCATCAGACCCCACATCAGCCCATTATGCCCCATCAGACCCCACATCAGCCCACTGTGCACCATCAGACCCCACATCAGCCCATTGTGCCCCATCAGACCCCACATCAGCCCACTGTGCCCCCATCAGACCTCAGATTAGCCCACTGTTCTCCATCAGACCTCAGATTAGCCCAAAGTGCCCCCTTCAGACCTCAGAGCAGCTCAAAGTGCCCCCTTCAGACCTCAGAGCAGCCCAAAGTGCCCCCTTCAGACCTCAGAGCAGCCGAAAGTGCCCCCTCCAGACCTCAGAGCAGCCGAAAGTGCCCCCTTCAGACCTCAGATCAGCCCACTGTGCCCCCATCAGACCTCAGATCAGCCCATTATGCCCCATCAGACCCCACATCAGCCCATTATGCCCCATCAGACCCCACATCAGCCCATTGTGCGCCATCAGACCCCACATCAGCCCATTGTGCCCCATCAGACCCCACATCAGCCCACTGTGCCCCCATCAGACCTCAGATTAGCCCAAAGTGCCCCCTTCAGACCTCAGAGCAGCCCAAAGTGCCCTTTTCAGACCTCAGAGCAGCCCACAGTGCCCCCTTCAGACCTCAGAGCAGCCCACTGTGCCCCCATCAGACCTCAGATCAGCCCACTGTGCCACCATCAGACCTCAGATCAGCCCACTGTGCCCTCATCAGACCTCAGATCAGCCCACTGTGTCCCCATCAGACCTCAGATCAGCCCACTGTGTCCCCATCAGACCTCAGATCAGCCCACTGTGCCCCCATCAGACCTCAGATCAGCCCACTGTGCCCCCATCTGACCTCAGATCAGCCCACTGTGCCCCCATCAGACCTCTGATCAGCCCACTGTGCCCTCATCAGACCTCAGATCAGCCCACTGTGCCCCCATCTGACCTCAGATAAGCCCACTGTGCCCCCATCAGACCTCAGATCAGCCCATTATGCCCCATCAGACCCCACATCAGCCCATTATGCCCCATCAGACCCCACATCAGCCCACTGTGCACCATCAGACCCCACATCAGCCCATTGTGCCCCATCAGACCCCACATCAGCCCACTGTGCCCCCATCAGACCTCAGATTAGCCCACTGTTCTCCATCAGACCTCAGATTAGCCCAAAGTGCCCCCTTCAGACCTCAGAGCAGCTCAAAGTGCCCCCTTCAGACCTCAGAGCAGCCCAAAGTGCCCCCTTCAGACCTCAGAGCAGCCGAAAGTGCCCCCTCCAGACCTCAGAGCAGCCGAAAGTGCCCCCTTCAGACCTCAGAGCAGCCGAAAGTGCCCCCTTCAGACCTCCGATCAGCCACCATTATAATAATAAAAAAAAAAATCTATTAACTGTCCTGCGCCGCGGCTCCACTCCTCGTCCGGCGCCCCTCTTCTTCTCCCGGCGCTGCACTGTCACCTGACTGCGTGCAGGACAGGTGAGAGATTTTTTTTATTTTATATGTCGGGCGCCATTTTAGGAAAATCGAATTCACGATTTTCCTAAAAAATAAAATCGTGAGGCTTGCAATTGGCGAATTAATCGAATTAATTTGATTAATCGCCCAGCCCTACACAAAGCATTCTAGCGATTACTATACTGTACACTGAGCATTCTAGCAATTACTATACCATACACAGAACATTATACTAATCACTATACCATACACAAAGCATTCTAGTGATTAATATACAATGTACTGAACATTCTAGCGATTACTATACTGTATATAGAACATTTTAGTGATTACTATACTGTACACTGAGCATTCTAGTGATTACTATACTGCACACTGAGCATTCTAGTCATTACGTCACTGTACACTAAGCATTATAGTGATTAATATAACATACACTGAGCATTATAGTGATTAATATACTGTACATTGAACATTCTACTGATTACTATAACATACCATACACTGAGCATTCTAGTGATTACTATACTGTACAATAAGCATTCTACTGATTACTGTATTGTACACTGAGCATTCTAGTGATTATTATACAGTACTGTACACTGAGCATTCTAGTGATTACTATACTGTACACTGAGCATTCTAGTGGTTACTATACTGTACACTGAGCATTCTAGTGATTACTATACCGTACACTGAGCATTCTAGTGGTTACTATACCATACACTGAGCATTCTAGTGATTACTTTACCGTACACTGAGCATTCTAGTGATTACTATACCATACACTGAGAATTCTAGTGATTACTATACCATACACTGAGCATTCTAGTGATTACTATACCGTACACTGAGCATTCTAGTGTTTACTATACCATACACTGAGCATTCTAGTGTTTACTATACCGTACACTGAGCATTTTAGTGGTTACTATATTGTACACTGAGCATTCTAGTGGTTACTATACTGTACACTGAGAATTCTAGTAATTACTATACCGTACACTGAACATTCTAGTGATTACTATACTGTACACTGAGAATTCTAGTAATTACTATACCGTACACTGAGCATTCTAGTGGTTACTATGCCATACAGAGCATTCTAGTGATTACTATAATGTACACTGAGCATTCTAGTGCGTACTATACTGTACACTGAGCATTCTAGTGGTTACTATACTGTACACTGAGCATTCTAGTGGTTACTATACTGTACACTGAGCATTCTAGTGATTACTATGCCATACAGAACATTCTAGTGATTACTATACTGTACATTGAGCATTCTAGTGATTACTATGCCATACAGAACATTCTAGTGATTACTATACTGTACATTGAGCATTCTAGTGATTACTATACCGTACACTGAACATTCTAGTGATTACTATACTGTACACTGAGCATTCTAGTGGTTACTATACTGTACACTGAGCATTCTAGTGGTTACTATGCCATACAGAACATTCTAGTGATTACTATACTGTACATTGAGCATTCTAGTGATTACTATACTGTACATTGAGGATTCTAGTGATTACTATACTGTACATTGAGGATTCTAGTGATTACTATACTGTACATTGAACATTCTAGTAATTACTATACTGTACACCGTACCGTATTCTAGTGAGAACTGTTCCTTCCTAATGATCACTGGAACATTACTTTAGTGACCACTACTGTACAAGGACCATTCTAGAGATCTGTTCTAAGTTACATTTTCACAAATTAAAACCTGAATAAAGACTAGATACGCAATGCATTACCTGAGACCAGAGCAGACGCTTAAACTGACAGATGAGCCAGGATATCCCTCTACCTCTCCGTGATAGTAGCAGCGATCCTAAAAGAAAAAAAAATTAAAAAATGTCACCACTTTTGAAAGGAACTTAAAACGTTTTGACATTTTGCCATGCTGACTTTCTAAGGGTTCACTTTAAATTTTCCACTGTGGCGAAATACCACAATAAGGAGAACTGAAAGGGTATTTCTCCCATATAATTCATTATTTTATTCAAGATGGTTTACGTCTTATGTCATGTTACTGTTGTGAATGATTGTCCTGTTGGAAAGTACAAGTTCTGCTGTGTACATTTGAAAAAGGTCATATAGAGGATAGGATAGGGGAAAAAAAAGCTTGACCCTGCCTGACTCCTCTCTCTTCCTCCGGAAAAAGCACAGCTTCTGTTCAAGGGCTGTTTCTGATACTGACACATTCAACTGCATTGATTTGAGCTGCAATGCCAGCCCGTGGACATGAGTGCCGCTGTTATCAGCCCTTTAAAGTGTAACTACCATTCTTTTTTTTTTTTTTTTTGTAATGTGTAGGGGCAGTGATATTGACCATTTTTGTAATATACTTTAATTACTGAAATTGTACATTTCTTTTAGAAAAATAGCTCTAGCAATGCTCCTCTGTCTTCTGTTTACATAACAGTGGAGACTTGCTAACACTGACTGAGTCTGGGGTTTGAGTCTGTCTGTAACCACTATCAACAATTTTTGACAATTATACTAATCTTGTTCATTCTCCAAAACTGCAGATTAGTTTGACTGAAGAATTATTGTGAAATTTGTAATGAATCTGATTCATTTAGAATTGATTTGCTAATCTCTAAATGGGATAATACGTGTTAAGCCTGCAGAGTCACAGGTTACAAGGCTCAGCAGCTGAGGGTCTTGTCTGTCGAAGAGCCTCTAATCTCAATGGAGAAGTAAAGGAAGTAGATGGGCAGTGGAGTTTGGAAGGCCAAGACAAGAAATGAAAGCTATTGGAATTAGTGTTGAGCTAATTTGATTCGATTCGCCAAATTTCTTCGTGCTTCGTGGTAGATAATTGATTTTACCTGAAATAGTGTAAAAAAAAAAAAAATCATATTTACCTGATCCATTTGCTTGCGACAGGCCGGCCGCTACCATCTTGAGTGAAGATCTTGCATGAAATCCCATGCGCGGTAATGCATAACGTTACCGCATCGACCAGCATCATGACGTCATCTCGGACCGTGCAAGATTTTGTGCCTGTAATACTATACTTGTGCACATAGTGATCTATAATTAAGTTGGCGGCGGCCAGCCCATCGCAAGGAAATGAAGAAGGTAAGTATGATTCAATTTATTGTTCTGTTAATTTTACACTGTGTTTTTTAGAGATGAGCGAAGCGATTCGTTGATTCGTATCAAATCTTGGAAATTTTCAGCTGCGAAGTGAATCCGAATATTAGGTTATTCGATTTGGCTTTGTACACATTCGCTACGTAGTTTTCCTATAAATTATATGCTATTGCTACGTATAAGTTACTCTATACGCTGTTGCGTACAAATTCAATTCATTAGCGAACTTTTACTGTTAGTTCGTTTATTGTGCGCAAAAGCCCGGGAAGAAAGCGGTCACCTGACCTAGTGGGCAGAGCTTGCTCTGATTGGCTCAGGCTCGGTAAGCCAGTGACGCGTCACTTCTGCTGCGACTGCTGAGATGAGCAGAAGCACTGTGTGTGTGAAGTTCTGAGACTCTGAGACCTGTTTTGTGAAAATTGGGGTGTAATTGCTCTGGGAATCCATATTACACATATCAGGGATACTGCAGGGCAAGTGCAGGGCCAGATCAGGGCTAGTAATTAATCAGGCAGGGAGAGAGAGATATAGTGAGAGACAGGGAGATACAGGGACAAAGACCAGCTGCAGGGCCACGGAGAGAATGTTCGGCGAATAAAATTTTGCATGATTCGCTCATCTCTAGTGCTTTTACTATCAGTTTTTACTATCAGATGCTGCGATCATGTATGATCGGGGCATCTGAGCGGTACAATGACAGGGAGCGCCGCAATTGCAGCTCCCTGTCATTTTACCCGCTACTTACAAAGAAATGGGCTTCGTGACAAAGTAATTCATCACAAAGCAAATTTTTTTGTAAAATTCGGTGAAGCAGCCAAATCAAATTTTTCAATACTTTGCTCATCTCTAACTGGAATCATAATTATTACATGTTCTCATATGTTGCTCATGGTAGTTATGAAAGAGTAGGGCCCTGTCCAAGTTTCGCTGTAGAGTCCTATATTTTTTATACATTATACTCTTTCCCATTACTTTAAGCATATTTTTAGAATTCAAGGGAACATCCCAGAAAAATTCATAATGAATGGTATGGCTTTTCTCTTTGATGATTTTTGAACCCCTGTGTCACACAGTGCCCCCTCAAGCCCTGTGCTAGCTATAACTCAGCATAACTATAACTTTCAGTTATTGGGGTCATTACAGATATCCCTTAAAATGGATTTTGAATCTTTACCAAAGAACCACAAAGGCAAAAAAACCCACTATTAGCCCATAACCTGGTAAAAATAGCTCTGGCCCTTCGAAGAACATCTCACATGCAAGTTATCAACCAAGTACTGGATAAAGTTTCTCCTTTGTGCTGCAGCCATGACCCCCTGATACACAAACTCCTCCATTCAGGATTTGTTTTACACCAATTGAGGCTGTTTCTCATCTACGGTAATGATTTCCTTTTGACAGGGATGTAAACCCACACCCCCACACACATAGACGTTCCTTTTCCATTCATATTTTCCTCAGTTGGGACTATGCATCATCCACCATCCAACTACTCCTTCTGAATTTACTTCAAAGACAAGGCTCTACTACTCCTCCCCTGCATCTAAAAAAAAATGTGATAAGAGATATCTCTCATTCCCGTACATGACCTCAACTCATTATATGATGACTGCTCTGGAGAGTCTGGAACATATAAAGTGCTGCCAAACCCCCAGCCTCATTTCCTGGTGAAGAACATAATGCTGTTAGACTTAGAGGAATCTATTACACATCATCCGAAAGACGTTTCATCTGCAAATACTCGACTTAAAGCTGTTAAAACAAAAGCTGTAATACTATACATTTGTGCACATAGCGTTCTATGAGAGAAGCCAGAGGAGGTGGAACAAGTTCTATAGTGGTCATTCATCAAAATAAAGGTATGTCTGGGATATGGCAGCTAGCAAAGATTGGAAGCACCCATGGGTACTGTATACTGTATTTAGCTATTAGTAGGCTTTATTTTACTTCTATAAAGTAATAAAGTGCAAGAATCTTAAAGGCTGCAGTGGTTGCAGCCATTGGTTGGCTGAGAGGTCATTTCCTGTTTGTCAAGAGAAGACCAGGAAGTAGAGACCAGTGCGAACTTGGGAAGCACCAGAAATGGAGCAACAGGAAAAGGGTGAGGTGGTCACATCTTTTGATTTTTCTTTATGCCTGGCCAGACAATACCTTTAAGAATTTCAGTTATGGAAACCTGTACAATATTGACTGTTATGTTGCCCAATAGGTTTTTTTCATTGGCATACTGATAAGAGTTACAAGGGGTTTCTACAGCAGAGTTATCCAAGCCCCTATGGACATGACCAGGACAGGTTTTCAGTTCCCGGATATTATGGTAATAATTTTTGCTGTGCTGACTCACAGCAGTGTTCTGTGTTCTCCTCCCAGTCACCACTCTGTTAAGGACCAGCCTTGTATATTTGACCATGTCTACCCTTCTTCAGGTTCTCCTGACCTCTGCCTGTTTACTACTTGTGACCGAACTCCACCTGCCTCAATCTGTGCACTGTCTGACTACAATTCCTGAGTGCCACCTTGGTACCATGTCCTGGAGTTTACTCTCCATCTTTGTACCAGTTACTGACATTTGAGACTTATGACCTGTAGATGTCCCACCATGAGAACATACCACCTGGCGACACCAGTCAGGGGTGCCCAAAAAAATAGGGAGTGCCCTATTCACTGCATGGCCCCAGGGAGTGTTAGAGTAAAGTCAGTTGCCATGAACCACCACTCCTCCTTGTGCCACTACTACCACTCCCATCATCTCCACCTCTCACGTGGGCTCGCTGCACCTGCCAATCACAAACTGAGGTGGGTTACAGCTGTGGCTAGTAAGTGGCTGAGCAGGCATCTCCAGGAGTTCAGCAGGGCTGATGCAGCATAAAAATGGAAATCCCCTTGAAGGGTAAAAAATGTAAAGACCCTTAGACTCCCTCGTTTATCCCTAATCTCAATCAGTTAGTGGCTCAATGGGTTCAATACTCCTGTGGAACTTGTTACAACCAAGAATACTTCCATGAATCAACAGCAATATCTGCTCAGAAATGCTACTCCAGGTGGATCCAGTTTTGTGAAGGTTTTTGTTGTTTGCCACTTTGGATTTGACCCAGGCTGTTTCCTGACTAGACGGTTGCCTCTGACATCTAAGGCCACTTGAAGGAACATTAACTGGGGTTTCCCTGGCCAAAGTCCATAGTCCCTGAGGGGCATTTAGAGATGAAGGTAGCAATGCCATCTTGACTCCATTTCCTCAGTTTAGCCAAGCCCAATAAAGGGTCCAAGTTCTTGTGTCAGGGACTGACGGGAACAGTTCCAGTTCCCAAGACCGATCTCTAGACAGATGGGTTGGATCTAACCAGTGCGCTGGCATTTTTTATTGTTAGAACACGGGCCATTAAATTCGCATAGATTGGAGGGGAGTATTTTAGGACATTCTCTTTTGCCTGAGAATAGCTATTTGTATATTTCCTAAAATTCCTATCTAAAAATTATCGGCGTTCTCACAACAGGTTGTCCAACCCAACTTTGGCCAAGAGTCAATACACGTTTAAAGAAAAAAGTTACCACCGATATATTCCCTTTCTACCTGCTGGAGGCACTTGAGGACTAAACTTGAAATCAATTTTATAGCTTTAGACAGAAATTCTTCTACCTGGACACATCCAAGTTTATCCAGCTCTTTGGAAAAGATCAAACATTTCCTGTAAGTCTGAAGAGCAGAACATATTCCTTGCAATCACCAAAATTAGGTTTAATTTAAAATAAAGTGTGACAGATCAAATTTCGAGAGCAATCCACTCCATGCCTGACTAATGCAAACCTGTCTCAAGCCCTAAGCTGAACTGTCAGACGTTTGGTAACTTCATTTACACAATGGAAATGCGAGAATGAACCCTGTAACGTGCAGAGTTTTATAAAAAAAAATGGGCTGAAAATTGGAAAATGATGTAATGGTGATATCTTCTATCAAGAAAGGATGACTAGCTCTGAACACACAGCTTGAGGACAAATTTATAATATATGCAGGACCCCAGACCTGGGGGTATCTGGAAATTGTTTCATATGTAATGTAATGTATTGTACAGGGTGAGTCAAAATTATCAGGACACCCTTTTATTTCAGAAACGAAAGGTAAAATGAAATATCTGAATACCCCAGCAAGTAATGGGTGAGGGTGCTAAGTTTTAGGCTATGTCCTGAACATGGCTGCCATATTAAATGTTGCCATATTCGATCAAGGGCAAATTTTTCCAATGGGAAGGAGGTCATGTAGCATATCAAAGAAGACCAGAATATCTCTTGTGGTTGAAAAGTTATCAACATAGAAAGTTCAAAACTTCAAAGTTCTGTGTTCAGCACCAGGGACAACACATTGAACATGTCAAATACTGTAGCTGTGCATCACAGGGAACTTTCCCGGTTGTCGTTGTAACTTTCTGTGTTGATAACTTTTTTTGAACCACATATGCTACATGACTGCCTTCCCATTGAAAACATTTGCCCTTGATCCAATATGGCAGCTTTCAAGATGGCGGCCATGTTCCAGAGAGGCCCCCCTCGCCAATTACTTACTGAGGTATTCAGATATTTAATTTTCATTTATGAAATAAAACAGTGTCCCCCGACTTTTGACACACCCTGTATTTTCATGTTTATACCATTTTTTCTAGCAGGGGAGGTAATGGTTGGCAGGAACAGGGCTAACCACCTTGTTTCTGCCCTCTTAATAGTGAGTCATCACATAGAAGTGAAAGGGGATGGCGCAGTAGTAATTACACCTGCTCACCGATGCAGTTGTGACAGTAAGCAGGTGAACAATGAAGAGAAGGCAGCGCTTGTACAATCCTATTATGAGGATAGGTCATCAATAGTAAAAAGTGGACAACCCCTTTAAGTGGAGACTGGAGAGGACTTCACCCTTGTCTAAGGAAGAAAAAAGGAGCCATCTACAGGGACACTGAGGGATGAGATATGTTGGCCCCTGTTATGTTTTTTCTGTTTGCTGTTGGCCCTGTGTAGTCCACCTTATATTTCCCTGCTGTAGCTCCAGGACTCCAGCTTCCACACAAATATCCTAAGTTGTGTATCTCTAACCCTTTCCCAGATTATTGCTGTCATTTTGCCTGAGTGGGATAGGAGGGGGGTCCTAACGTGCTTTACCCAAGAAAAGACTCCTTGATGCACTACAGCCCCTTGCACCCCTTGCCCGTTTCTCTGTAATCGCCGCAAGTGGGGGATCTACCAATTTAAAGCAACATTCCAAGTGTGTAACCACCACAAAGACTCTAACGGACCTAAGCTGTGGCATGACTGGTATCTGTGCTTCTGGGACTCATGCATCATAAGAAGCACAGGTTTTGGACTTATTTGTAATGGCAGTTTAAATGGACTTTTACCTCTGATACATTTTAGTCAGATTGACAACATTCTACCTCATGGATTACTCCTTGGGACTGCTAGCCTAGGTATTTAACTGTGATCTGCGTCTATGGTCATCTGTTGCTGGGCTATCCAGTGGGACCACGAGTACAGCCCGAGGATATCAATTCGGTGTGCAGTGCCCCAGACCTGGGGGTATCTGAAATGTTTTAATGTTTTATATGCAATGTTATGTAAGGTATGTATTTCCATGATTGTACCATTTGTTCTAGCAGTGGAGGTAATGGCAATTGGCAATGATTCGCAGGAAAATGACTAACCACCGTATTTCTTCCCTCTTGGACAGAGTGGGGTATCTTGATTCCTTCTAGGAGGCGGATTCCAATCTAGTGAGACAAAGGAGAGGGGACTTCCTGTTCTGATAGTAAGGGAGTGAGGAAGCACATGTCAGAGCTCCTACTCCCAGGAACTGTATCTCAATCCCCTGTGAGACTAACTCTCCAGAGGGAAACTCAGGAATTAGTTCCAGTTCTCCTGTCAGACCAACAATGTAGAGAGATCAGCAAAATTCAAGAGCACAGCTTCAAGAAAGCATCAGTGTGACAAGACAGCAGCGTGATCAGCGAAATACAGCTTTACAGACACTGCTGCAAGGTGAGGAACAACAACTCAGACACCACCACCACCTAAACCATCGCTAGGCCAGACTAACATCAAGCCTCTACTACAGTGGACAATATCCACAAGTGCTTGCCAACCTATTGCCATCCAGTCTACCACCATACCTTCTCATCTGGACCCAGAAACCGAAGCTTGTACTTAATACTGCAGGATGTGCCACAAATTATATTTTGCACTAAGTACAGAAAGTTATACATTTATTTCTGGTCTGATTCTTTAAACTATCTTTTCACTGCACTGAACCCCAGAGAGCAACGGCCTGAGGGAGTACACCATGACACAACATCTCATCATGGCCACTACCACTCCTATCCTCTGCACCGGCTCTTCATATACTGCTGCATATGCAGTAATAGAAAACATACTGTAGAAGCTTTATTACTGCATAGGTCTGTACTGTAGGGTTTTATAGTCTCTTATTTGGCATAATATAGTATGTACAGGGAGACCTTTCCAAAAGACCATCTCCTTGAGAAGACCACATTTTCATCCAGACCAGATATAATAGTATGTTATTCTAAAGTACATATATACTGTATATAATATACAAATGAGCATTCTCTGGGCTACAGATATTGATGACCTATCCTGACCTATCAGTGACCAGCTGTTCTGGGCTGCTGCGGCATCGGACGCTATAAGTTGACAAGCCAAGCAGAAAGCTTCATACTCTGTGTAATTTCACTTGAATGAGGGATGAATTGCAGTACCCCGACATGGCCACTGCATGGTGTAAGGAGCTGTCTGCCTTCTACTCCATATGTCGTATGGTCACTGGCTCGGTAGCAGCCTGAAACAGCTGATCAGAGGGATGGGTGTTAAACCCCCACTGATCTGATATTGATGACCTATAAAAAAGGTAGGTCATCAATATCTGTAGCCCCTTTAAGTGCACTGAGGACTGGCCCAAGATACTTTGTGCACTCTTGCTCCTCCTGCTTCTTCTGTCAGTCCCTCCTTCTCCTTTTTAATTGGCAGGGTCAGGTTCACTTGCATAGCCATTTCACTTGGCCCTGTCAATCAATCAAGAAGGAGAGGGTGGGGCTGGCAGAGAAAGAAAGAGTAGCAAGAGTGCACAGAGTAACTTGGGCCCTCCCTTGGTGCACTCAACTGCTCATTTGCATATGGATTTAGAATGCAACAAAGGATCACGAAGTGAAAGTTGACATTCTGCTAAGCTATCCCTACAAGACATTGGGGGAAATTTATCAAGACTGGCGCATCAATATGCTAGTCTTCTGTCCGTGCACTGGAGTGAGATGCCTCTTAATAAATCAGGCGCATCTCTGCCCTGCCATGCGCCAGAAACGGAAGCCTATTCCAGCCTTCAGCTATAACTTCTGTCGCTTTCTGGTGAAAGTTATGGCAAATACGGCGGGTGGCGCAAAGCCCCTTTTTCTTGCGACTTTGGAAAAGTGTCGAGAAGCCTAAAAAGTTGCAAATTATGGCGCATTTATGGTATGTGCCTTAATGTGTAACTTTTTAATGTCATAAAAGTGACGTAATTAGCTTAAAGTTGTTGTCTGGGCTTTATAATATTGATGACCTATCCTCAAGATAGGTCATCAATATCAGATTGGCGGGGTCTGACACCAGGCACGCCCACCGATCAGCTATAAGGCTCCATTCACACGTCCTGTTTTTCTTTCCTGATTCGATCCTGATTTTTTCAGGACCCATTGAAATGAATGGATCCAGATCAGAATCAGGAAAGAAACACAGGACGTGTGAATGGAGCCTTAAGAGGAGATGGCGCGGGCAGTATGTACATGCCACCTCCCTTGTCTCCTCCTCCTCTGCTGCTGTATGTCTATGGCATCAGCGGAGAGGAAGATAGAAGGGAGATGGCATGTCCCGCCTCCTCTTACAGATCTGATTCCGCTGATCTGATAATGATGACCTGTCCTGAGGATCGGTCATCAATATTATAAAGCCTGGACAACCCCTTTAATAAATAATATCCCTCACAGGACATACATTATCAGTGAATTTACTAGTGACAGACTGCCTTACTAACAAAGTTCTACAAGGAACCTTTTCTGTTAAAGTAAACTATTTTTTTTCTTTTGTTAAACTCATTTGGATTATTTGTCTCTGAAAATTGTACAAATGATTGGAAATGATGATCAAGGATTCGTTCAATCCCATGTATGGTAGATAGACTGATGCCAAGAGCGCTGAAAGATATGTTATTGTTGGCTTTAACAATCATTTTTTTTCAGGCTTATTCTGTTCAGATTTTTTTTTTCTTTTTATAACTAAACACAACAAATGAACTGGGAAACCCACATTGTTCGAGGGTTCGGTGAATCAGATGCCATTTACTTCTATTGTGCTGTGATTAATCAAAGTTGGTCTATGGAAAAAACCTTCTCCGGTGTATAATAAAATAGCAGATTATCCATACTGTCCTGTAGCAGAATTGCTTCTCAGAAACCTAAAGGCACAGGTTTCCTGGTTTCTTAGACCCCGGGCAACAAGGAGGTAACACCTTAAAGCGCAACTGACATGTTTTCATCAAAAAAATCAATTTTAGCATATGTTACTGGTGGTGGAGCATTATGCATAACGCAATCTTTAGTTTATTCAAATACCACTGTTTTCCTTTAGTTTTTCCCTTAGTTACGGCTGTTTTAACCTCTACAATATGAGGATCTTCTCAAGATGGCTCCTCTGAGGCCAAAACTGCCTTCCCTTACTTCACATACACACTGCTGTAGCCAGCAGCTTCCTGCCAGCCAATCAGATGGGATTACTGAGAGACACGCCTCTTCGCCGTGAAGCCTAATGCAGGCATGCAGTGTGAAGGATCGCCCCTCTGTCTTCCTGTCTTCTTAGATGAGTCCCAGCAACAGTCTTTTAAGGGACCAGTGGAAAGGGACAGGGGACATTAATGAAAGCTGTCATTATAAGGTAATTACAGAACTTTTGACAATCATTGACAGACTAACTCAGGTATACATGCCTAGCTCTAATGAACTAGCAAATAAAAAATTATGACAGTTACACTTTAACCCCTTAATGACACATGACGTACTATGTACGTCATGAATTTGTGTAACTTAGCGCTTCATGACGTGCATAGTACGTCATGAAATGCAAGTGTCACCGCAAGTATACTTGCGGTGACATCGGCATCTGAACGGGTGTCACGGACAGCAGAGAGGTCCGGGCACCCGTTCATGGACCAATCGCAGCGGTCCCTGCCCCGCGATCGCTGTGATTGGTCAATCAGAAATGAATGACCAATCACAGCGCCGGCGGGAAGATCAGCACAGCGCAGCTCCGTTCTCCTCTCATTCTGACAGTTGATTTGAGGAGATCGGAGCTGCGTCCTGTCAGAGCGTCCTGAGTGAAAAAAAAAATCCATAAAAAGTGCCCCCCATAGTCCCCCAGTCACCCCAAACTCACCCCATCCTCCCCATCCTTCAGTGATCTGTGCGTGTGGTTAGGCTTAGGAGTTAGGGTTAGAAGTTAGGGTTAGGGTTAGGGTTAGAAGTTAGGGTTAGAAGTTAGGGTTAGAAGTTAGGGTTAGAAGTTAGGGTTAGAAGTTAGGTGTTTGAATAAAAAAAAAAAATACTAAAAAAAAATAAAAAAATAAAAAAAATATATATATATAAAAATTACTGGCGATTAGGTAGCCTTTGTTAGTTCGCCAGAGTACTGGCAGTTGGTAGAAGTAGTTTGGTTTAGTAGTTTTCAAGAAAAAAAGGAAAAAAAAAAATATTGTAGTTTGTGTCAGCTAGTTAGGGTTAGGGTTAGGAGTTAGGGTTAGGAGTTAGGGTTAGGGTTAGGAGTTATTGTTAGGAGTTAGGGTTAGAAGTTAGGGTTAGAAGTTAGGGTTAGAAGTTAGGGTTAGAAGTTAGGGTTAGAAGTTAGGGTTAGAAGTAGACGTTTGAATAAAAAAAATTACAAAAAAAAAAGTTTTCTTTAGTAGTTTTAAAAAAAAAGGAAAAAAAAAATATATAACTATATATATATATATATATATATATATATATATATATAGCTTGCACCATATATAAAATGGCTGAGCATATGTATACGGCAGAGGAGGCATACGGCAGAGGAGGCATTTATCTGTTCTGATACAGAAAGTGCAAGCGAGACTGAACAGTTTCAAATTTCGTCATCATCCGCTAACTCTAGTGATGACGAACCGCAGCAAAGTCGCAGACGTGACTCTTTGCCTGCCACTAGCACTACTGACCCTGAATGGATGCCCACAGAGTCATATACTCCATCTGTTCCAGAATTTAATTCTGCTACAGGCATCCATGTGGATAATACGGGGTTTAGGGAGGCGGAATATTTTAAAATCTTTTTATCAGAAGAACTGATAAATTTGATGGTTGAGCAGACCAATTTATACGCTGCTCAATTCATCGCTAGTCACCCCACCTCATTTTATGCTAAGACTGGCATATGGTGCCCTGTTGTTGGGGCGGACATTTTAAAGTTTTGGGGCCTCCTTCTAAATATGGGTCTCATAAAAAAACCCACTATGAGATCCTACTGGTCATCTGATGTGTTGTACGATACCCCCATGTACAGGGCAGTAATGACCAGACAGCGATTTGAGACAATCCTGCGTTTCCTGCACTTCGCTGACAACACACAGTGCCCCCCACGTGATGACCCCAGCCACGACAGGCTTTTTAAAATTAGGCCCCTTATAAATTATTTAAATCAAAAATTTAAAGAGGCCTACACCCCAGAAAAAAATGTTGCAGTGGACGAGTCACTTGTCCTTTTTAAAGGAAGGCTGCAATTTCGCCAATATTTGCCCAGGAAAAGAGCACGATTTGGCCTAAAAATTTATAAGCTCTGCGAGAGCGAAACTGGGTATACCTACAAATTTAGGGTGTATGAGGGCAAAGATACCCAGTTTACCCCTCCTGAATGCCCCCCTTCCCTAAATGTGGCAGGCAAAGTAGTGTGGGATCTCCTGCACCCTCTTTTAGATAAGGGGTACCATTTGTACGTCGATAATTATTATACAAGCGTACCCCTTTTCAAGTGTCTTTCAGTAAGAAAGACAGTGGCATGTGGCACCGTACGCCGCAATCAAAGAGGCCTCCCCAAGCCTTTGGTAAACCAAAAACTGAGGCCTGGGGAAATAAAAGGCCTCTGCAATGGGGACATCTTGCTCATAAAATATCGGGACAAAAAAGATGTCCTCATACTGACATCTATCCACCCAGACAGCAGCAGCCCTGTTCCTGTACGCGGCACCGATACCACCGTCCGTAAACCTGTCTGCATACAGGATTATAACAAATATATGGGTGGGGTGGACCTTGCAGACCAAATGCTGCAGCCTTATAGTGCGGTCAGGAAATCCCGCATTTGGTATAAAAAGCTTGCATCCCACCTTATGCAAGTAGCCCTGTACAATTCTTTTGTTATGTTCCAAAAAGCAGGGAACCATGGAACCACTTATCTTGAATTTCAAGAAAAAATAATTAAAAATTTGATATTTGGAGAACAGGGCCAGGAAAGCAGTGGCATAGCGTCATCCAGCCATGCAAGCAGAATTGTCCCCGGGCAACATTTCCCATCAGAGGTGCCCCCTACTGCAAAGAAAAGCAGAGCCCAGAAGAGATGCAGGGTCTGTTATAAGAACGGGATACGGCGGGACACTGTATATCAATGCGACACCTGTCCAGATAAGCCTGGACTATGCATTAGACAGTGTTTCCGCATTTACCACACGTCTCCAGATTATTAATAATTTTATTTTTACTTCTTTTATGCACTTTTGGCCTGTTTTAATTTATTATGCAACCCACTGCTTTTTTAACACTCCTTATTTCATTATATTATTACCCAATTATAATTTGGGAAATTAGACAAACCCCAAAAGGTAAAAAAAAAATTCTCATTATACCCCTAGATGAATACTGTAAAAAAAAAATTCACTACACCCCTAGATGAATACTTTAGGGAGTGTAGTTTCCAAAATGGAGTCACTTTTTTGGGGTTTGCAAATGCAAGAAATGCAAGACAGCGCCTGAAAATTATTCCGGTGAAATCTGCCCTCAAAAAATCCACATTGTGCTCCATCTGTTCTAAGCTCTGCCGTTCACCCGTACAGTAGTCGATGACCACATATGGGGTGTTGCCGTATTCAGAAGAAAATGGGGAACATATTTAGTGGTGACTTTCTCCTGTTACCCCTTGTGACAATGAAAAACTTGGGTCTAAAGTGACATTTTTCAGTAAAATATGTAATTTTTTTTTTTTACAGCCAAGGGTTTCTAAATTCTATGAAAAGCATATTGGGCCAAAGTGCTCACTACACCCCTAGATGAATACTTTAGGGGGTGTAGTTTCCAAAATGGGGTCACTTTTTTGGGGTTTCCACTGTGGGGGGTCCCCAGGGTATCTTCAAATGCAAGACAGCGCCTGTAAATTATTCCGGTGAAATCTGCCCTCCGAAATCCACATTGTGCTCCATCTGTTCTAAGCTCTGCCGTTCACCCGTACAGTAGTCGATGACCACATATGGGGTGTTGCCGTATTCAGAAGAAAATGGGGAACATATTTAGTGGTGACTTTCTCCTGTTACCCCTTGTGACAATGAAAAACTTGGGTCTAAAGTGACATTTTTCAGTAAAATATGTAATTTTTTTTTTTTTACAGCCAAGGGTTTCTAAATTCTATGAAAAGCATATTGGGCCAAAGTGCTCACTACACCCCTAGATGAATACTTTAGGGGGTGTAGTTTCCAAAATGGGGTCACTTTTTTGGGGTTTCCACTGTGGGGGGTCCCCAGGGTATCTTCAAATGCAAGACAGCGCCTGTAAATTATTCCGGTGAAATCTGCCCTCCGAAATCCACATTGTGCTCCATCTGTTCTAAGCTCTGCCGTTCACCCGTACAGTAGTCAATAACCACATATGGGGTGTTACTGTAAACTGCAGAATCAGGGTAATATATATTGAGTTTAGTTTGGCTGTAAACCCATTCTGTATTATAGGAAAAAAATTATTGAAATAGAAAAACTGCAAAAAATGTGAAATTTTGAAATTTCTTCTACATTTTCTTTTAATTCTTGTGGAGCACCTAATGGGTTAACAAAGTTTATAAAATCAGTTTTGAATAACTTGAGGGGTGTAGTTTATAAAATGGAGTAATTTTTGGGTGGTATCTAGTATGTAAGGCCCACAAAGTGACTTCATAACTGAACTGGTCCTTAAAAAGTGTTTTTTAGAAATTTTCTTAAAAAATGTAAATATTGCTTCTAAAATTCTAAGTCTTCTAATGTCCTTAAAAAATAAAATGACATTTTCAAAATAATGCCAACATAACGTAGACATATGGGAAATGTAAAGTAATAACTATTTTGTCAGCTATCACTATCTGCCTTAAAAGCAGAGAAATTCAAATTTTGAAATTTACAAATTTTTCCAAATTTTCTTTAAATTTTGGATTTTTTCATAAATAAAGGTGACACATATTGACTCAAATTTACCACTTACATGAAGTACAATGTGTCACAAGAAAACAATCTCAGAATGGCTTGGATAAGTAAAAGCGTTCCAAAGTTATTACCACATAAAGTGACCCATGTCAGATTTGCAAAAATCAGTCTGGTCACGAAGGTGCAAAATGGCCCGGTCATTAAGGGGTTAAACTGGTTATCTTCTTTGGACAATCTCTATTTGTTATTAAGGCCCCTTGATATTAAGCAGATCACAAAGTGTCCACCTGCTGTGACCTCCAGTAGACAGCTTCTATCTGTAGATACAATGCTTAATTCCCTACAGTGCCACCACAGGCCCATTCAAATAAATATGTTCTCTAGTGTTTTTATAGGATAGGTCAGGTTCTCCGGAGAGAAAGACTCTCTAATTGCTCTCCATTCTGGCCAAAAGATAATGATCCTCAACAGAGGGCCCCTCTATTAAGTCTGAATATCCTAACAGGATACATGGGTTTTCTAAACTGTACAACCCATTTACGTCATGTATGGCTTTACAAAATAAAGCAGAACGTATTATGCACTTCTCAAAAGCACCATCTGCAGCTTTTCCTTTGGCCCATTTTGGGTGCCCAACACTAAGCGGGAGCTTTATCAAAACTGGTGTAAAGTAAAACTGACTTAGTTGCCCATAGCAACCAATCAGAATGATCCTTTAATTTTTCTGAGCTCCTTTTGAAAATGAAAGGTGGAATCTGATTGGTTGCTATGGGGCAACTAAGCCAATTCTACTTTAAACCAGTTTTGATAAATCTCCCCCACTGAGTTTTTTGAGAAACTGTCACTCCATAAATCTTTTGACACGTCCTAGTGACACATCAGCAGTTTTGACAGCTGGAGATTGTGGGGGTAGAAGCGATCAACTGAGTGTTGAGTCCCTTTGGTTCTCTTCAGTGGGTGGAGTCAGCAGCGTATAGACAAAGTAGGGAATGTATTTGCCCTACACTCTGGAATTCTGGCTTCAAAAAGTATCAAATCGAGCTTTGTGACTTTTTGGGCTTGTTTGTGCAAAAATTTTGCAATATTTTTTGCACCACTTCATTTTAAAGTGGGTGGGAAATTAATTTCTAAGGAATCACTGATATACCAGGATGCCCCTGCGAACAACTGCTGCACGCCCAGTGTCGCCCTGTAGCTGTACCCTTAAAGGGGTTATCCAACCAATCTATAATGCCCCCTCTAATGCCCGGGCCCCTTACACAAAAAGTTCACAATCTTACAACACGCGATTTGCCATGGAAATTGAGAGATGGGACAAACCTTTAAAGACAGGACTTAAAGGGGTATTCCAGTAGGTAAAAGTTATCACCTATCCTAGACAAGTACAGTGTTTAGCTATCTCCGGAACTCCCATAGAAATGAATGGAGCAGGTGTGCACATGCTGCTTCGGTCATTTCAGGGAAGCAGCAGGGGGCCTTTAGGGGGTACGGGCCTCTGTTTTTGTGATCGCCAGGGGTCCTAGTGGTAGGAACCCCACCGATCTGATAGTTATCTCCTATCCTGTGGATAGGAGATAACTTTAACCTACCAGAATACCCCTTTAAAGATGCCCCAAACATTGTGCGACATTTGATGATTTTGGAGAACTACAGCAACGCAGACTCTGATTTTAAAAATACCCCACTTCATAAATCTCCCCCAAAGGCCTTCTATGAGCTTGTACAACACCTGCTCTAATCTGAGCCGGAGGGGCAGAGCACTGAGCTGAGTTCTTCTGCCGCTCCACTTTAGGGGTCTTAGAAATTTTATAAAACAATAGATGCACTTTAACAAGGTAACAATTGTGATTTTTCTAACAGAAATATTTGGAATATCCTTTGTCCACTTTTAATTATCATAAGTTGTTCACAGATTGTCCCACAGCGAGCAACTGTTATGTTTCTCTGCAGCACCCCCGTAGGTGCAATGAAGAATTACCCAGTGCTCATTGAAACCAATAGGCTGTCCATGTAATTCAAAGGTGTGTTTGGTCCTTCAGAGAGAGACGATGTGAACAAACCTCCTCTATTGCCTTGGAATTGCCCAATACAGCATTTTCTAAACCTGACAACTCCTTTAAAGCAGTGAATGGTGACAATAAACCGACACAAATGTAAATACAGTAAAACTTTACCACTTAAAGGGGTTGTCCCACAAAAAATATTCAACAGTTTTCAAACCAGCACCTGGATCTGAATACTTTTGTAATTGCATGTCATTAAAAATTTTGTATAGCCTCTGAGTTATTCAATAAAATGTATCTGTATAGGACCACTTAATTTCTTATTTCTTTGACCTATTCACTGAGCAGGCTGCACACTCTCAGTTTCAACTTTTAACTGCCTCCTGAGCTGTGATAGGGAGAGCTGAGACACTCCTCCTGAGCTGTGATAGGGAGAACATGGACACGCCTCCTGAGCTGTGATAGGGAGAGCATGGACACGCCTCCTGAGCTGTGATAGGGAGAGCATGGACACGCCCCATAAACTGCAGCAAAAAAGACACTCCCCGAGCTGTCAGCTTGATATAAATCTATCAGAGGCATGAATGGAGAGATCTCTGGATCCATGTGAGGTACAGGGCTGGTTCTAGCTTTGTTAAAAAGAGGTTGTCATGTACAACATGATGTCTGATTTTCATTTTTTACATTATTCATGGGCTAACCCCTTTAAAAGGGCCAAACAAAACACAACCAAAAAATACAAAGCCATCTATAGCAACATAACACTAAACCGTCGACTCCAGAGGACACATTGTCCATGATTAAGTGCAGATCTCGATGTTTTTACATCTTTTTAACATATGATCCTGAACACATTGTTGAGTATTTTATGCCCCAGACTCTAAATACAATAATAAATCTGCTCTTTAATGTTTATTCAGCCAAAAGAATGGGTCAGAAGAATTTGACAAAACTTAGGAAAATAGGACTTTCTATAGCACACCAGGCATAAATCTGCATCCAAGGGGATTCCTGTAAGATGGATACTCTTTGCAAATCAAACATGATTTAAAACGTGTGGTTAAAAAAACCCACATATGTTTCAATATCTCTGCTTGATCAGTGAATGGCAACATTCTTGTTTACATTCAGAGGACTAACTGTTCTGATCATGGGCTGCTTGTAACTAATAGAGTATCAGTATCACTGGGATGTAATCTGGAAAGGTTTTTGACTTTGGATGGAAAAAATCACTAATAATAAGACAGACAAATTGAAATACCAAGTAATGGCGCATAAATATATCTTATATGAAATAACGAATAATCTTTATTTACTAAAACTGTACTGTGACATCACTGTGTTTATTATCCCTGTACTGTGACATTGCTGTGTTTATTATCCTTTACTGTGACGTCACTGTGTTTATTATCTCTGTACGGTGACATCACTGTGTTTATTATCTCTGTACTGTGACATCACTGTGTTTATTATCCCTGTACTGTGACATCGCTGTGTTTATTATCCTTTACTGTGACATCACTGTGTTTATTATCTCTGTACGGTGACATCACTGTGTTTATTATCTCTGTACTGTGACATCACTGTGTTTATTATCTCTGTACTGTGACATCACTCTGTTTATTATCCCTGTACTGTGACATCACTGTGTTTATTATCCCTGTACTGTGACATCACTGTGTTTATTATCCCTGTACTGCGACATCACTGTGTTTATTATCTCTGTACGGTGACATCACTGTGTTTATTATCCCTGTACTGTGACATCACTGTGTTTATTATCCCTGTACTGTGACATCACTGTGTTTATTATCTGTACTGTGACATCACTGTGTTTATTATCCCTGTACTGTGACATCACTGTGTTTATTATCCCTGTACTGTGACATCACTGTGTTTATTATCTCTGTACTGTGACATCACTGTGTTTATTATCTCTGTACGGTGACATCACTGTGTTTATTATCCCTGTACTGTGACATCACTGTGTTTATTATCTCTGTACTGTGACATCACTGTGTTTATTATCTCTGTACTGTGACATCACTGTGTTTATTATCCCTGTACTGTGACATCACTGTGTTTATTATCCCTGTACTGTGACATCACTGTGTTTATTATCTCTGTACTGCGACATCACTGTGTTTATTATCTCTGTACTGTGACATCACTGTTTATTATCTCTGTACTGTGACATCACTGTGTTTATTATCCCTGTACTGTGACATCACTGTGTTTATTATCTCTGTACTGCTGACATCACTGTGTTTATTATCTCTGTACTGTGACATCACTGTGTTTATTATCCCTGTACTGTGACATCACTGTGTTTATTATCCCTGTACTGTGACATCACTGTGTTTATTATCCCTGTACTGTGACATCACTGTGTTTATTATCTCTGTACTGCGACATCACTGTGTTTATTATCTCTGTACTGTGACATCACTGTTTATTATCTCTGTACTGTGACATCACTGTGTTTATTATCCCTGTACTGTGACATCACTGTGTTTATTATCTCTGTACTGTGACATCACTGTGGTTATTATCTCTGTACTGTGACATCACTGCGTTTATTATCCCTGTACTGTGACATCCCTGTGTTTATTATCCCTATACTGTGACATCGCTGTGTTTATTATCTCTGTATTGTGACATCACTGTGTTTATTATCTCTGTACTGTGACATCACTGTGTTTATTATCTCTGTACTGTGACATCACTGTGTTTATTATCCTGTACTGTGACATCACTGTGTTTATTATCCCTGTACGGTGACATCATTATGTTTATTATCCCTGTACGGTGATATCATTATGTTTATTATCCCTGTACCCTGACATCATTGTATTTATTATGCATTTGCTGTGACATCATATTGTATTTGTGTTATGCAAATGGTTCGTATGACTACAATCATTACAATATCATCATTTACAAACAATTTCACTTTACTATGTGCTTAACTATATAATGTTATACAAGGAGGGATTACCATTTATTTTCCATCTGTATCTGGAAGCTCCAACCACAAAAGCAGCAAGCAATTCTGTCACATCCAAATAACAATAAAAAAAACAAAGCAGAAAACACAGCAAACAGTTCCACATGTTTAATCTGCTCTGCAAATGAAATAAAATATGCATGATTGAGCTGCATCTAGTAAATCACAGCTGTCAGACATGTGGTTCCTTATTTAGATTTTCTTTTCTGGAAAATGACTAAATAGACACCGGCCACCCTCGAGTAAAGATTAGTAAATTACTTCTAAATGACTGAAAACATCTCAAGCCCATAAGACGAGTTATTATTCACAGTGAGCAATGGGGATAGTGGTAAAGTGGAAGGATCCTGGTGGATTGGACCTCTGGTCTGTGGAACTCGAAATCTATTTAATTTTCCAAGTTTCTCACTTTTAGTTGACAGCCCTTGCCTAGAATTTGTGTAAACAAAGGGCCCATAACTACCCTGATAAGGGACAATAACTGCTTTTTGAACAATTACATGGAAGTCTTTATGATCCTTATGGTTCACTATTGGTGGGTTGCGATCTACAGAAAAAAATTGGTAATGGATGTTCAAAAAGACCTGTAAAGGAGGTGCTCCAAAATGAGCAAATTCCACCTATTGTTTTTACAGAAAGGTCTTTCTTGCCTATGTACACTTCTAACTATGTCATGTCCATACATATGTTTGTAAGGTGCAGATGGACGGGTGAGAATTTTACTTCTTCTTGACTACAAGTAAACTATGGCAATAATGGCAGCTGGAGTTCCCCACTATTGTATATGCATATGAACAGTTGAAAGAAGTCCACAACTGTGGACCAGGAGGTTGGTTCCCTTAGGCATTAGTCTTTCCTTACACCAAGTGCCCCTTTCCTTGTGTAGGGCTATGTCAGGCTTTCCAACAATGTCTTCTTCAAGTTGTACTTGCCCCTGCTTACATCGCCATCCAGCCAGATACTATTTTGCCCTTACCCTGTACTGAGTCCGGTTGACATAACCATCACCACTCAAAAGAGCCTTTTCTGCAGGTCACATTTTAGCACATGATTCACATTTGCAACAACCAAAAACATACTGCCTGCCCATTTCTGGTCAAGGCCTACCACCGTCACAGCAGCTCTGACCCATTGCCACTTATTGTGCATTATATGCTCTTTATACCCAACAGATAAAACAAAGCTCCAGGGCCACAATGAAAAATTTGTAGAAGGCTCCTCCAACCCTATCCCATTTATGATATCAGTATATTCTTATATAGTTGGACTTTTTTTTGGCCCCTTTAGACTCGTGGGACCAGGTGCAACTGCTACCTCTGCACCCCCTATAGTTACTCCCTTTGGCAAAAACAAACCAGTACCATAGGTGTTGCCAACAGAGACCCATGACTATAAATCAGAGATAAAGTAATTCTCATCTAGTCTCTACATCAAAACGTAACCCATACTTGCCAACTCTTCAGTAGGCTTTTTGGCTATTTGATTTGGTTATAATTGTCAAATCTTCCAGGGCAAGCATGAAGGGCTTGCTTTTTCTCAAAAAGCAGCCCTCCATTGTTTTATAATTGAATGTGGCCCCCGGGATGCTACATCATTAGAATATGCACTGAGAAGGTGGGCCACCGGGCAACCAAGATAGAGCCCGGAACAATGGGGGCTGAGGAATTTAAAAGGAGGGTGGAGCCTTTAAAAATCATATGTCATAAAAGCCCAATATAGGTTAATGATACCCCTCATCAAAAAATCTATTGAAAAATGTACAACTCCTATGAATTGATCATAAATAGCCATTGTGTGAAGAAACGTTCTTGACACCATGGCCTTCTAGATGGTAACAATTACATGCGGATTATTCATAGATTGCTGACATTGAAAATCTATCAAAAAAAATAATTCTAATTTCTTTTTAAATTTATTAAAATTGGAAGCCTAATTATTTGGTTACATGTATGGCCAGCTTGACTAACTTTATCATATTGTCCATATTGATGTTTGAACCTGCTCCTGGCCCGTTACTTTCAGACGCAATTTAATGGAACTCATTTACTTGAATGTTTTTTTTTTTTTTGCTTTCCAGGCTGCGGAGCGTGCTGCCAGAAGCCAAATCTCCCTTAGGTCCACAAGTTATTTGATCTGTTAGTTCCACTTAATGATGATGTATTGTTTGAGATCAAGTCATGGTTCTCCTTCATGGGCTGAGATTGGAGACTCCTTCACTAATTAGCACTTCAATGATTTTTTCTCTTTTTTTTCATGACTGGTCCAGCCTTTGAATGGTCCATAATGGTTCTTCAGAGATAAAACAGCACATTGACAATAAAGAGTTTATTCCTCGAGACTCCTATAATTGAATTCTTGGCAAGTAAAGCTTGGAAAGCTATTCCTGAATGAATCCATATAGATATCCATGAGCTTATAGGAATCCATGAAGTGTGTACACGAAGGAGACACCTTATTTTCCAGCTTACTGGCCATGTAACTCCCAGTAGTGGGCTAGATCCCATTTAACACATAATATGTTATATTAAATATAATGAATATTGGTCTAGACTTATATAGATTATACACAGATGATGGCCATAAATTTTTAAGACACTGTCAATTTTTTGCCCAATGTACTAGCTTGAAGAAGTAGCATAACCCAGAGGTATTAATATATGTGTCACAGAATTTTACGAGCCCTCAATGGTCCCTATGTCATATGAGGGAAGAACAGTAACATCAATGGGCAGCGCAGAAGTGATGGAACGATAGGTGATACTTTGTACACTGAGCACTTAAACAGCATGAAATCATATAACACAAAGACATACAGAGTGAGCGCTAGACAAATTCCCATGACAAAGCGAGTTCGCGAAACGTGTTGGGTAAGTGAGGGACACTGGTATGGCAGATGTACTTTTGGGTTTGTCTTTAGTTTTAGCCTCACACAATCATTAAAAGGATAACCCAGGATTTCACCCAGGCAGCCTGCATGACAAGAGCATCGGAGCATGTCATGTTCCGATGCTCTCCCTTGCCCTGAGCTGGATCGTGCAGCTCTTTGTTTACAAATACACACTGCAGTGTGTTCGGTGATGTCACCGGCTCTGATGGGCCGGCTTTAGCGCTGCCCTTACTGTTTTTACTGGCTAGGGCAGTGCTAATGCCTGCCCATCAGTGCCGGTGATGTCACCGGGCTCACTGCTGGGTGGAAGCCTCCGTCTGCCAGAGCCCGGTTCGTCAATGACACTGGGCAAAATGCCTTTGCCCTGCCTGATTTAGTGCAGGTCAAAGGAGAGCATCGCAGCATGTGATGTATGAGATGCTCCGATATTCTTGTCAGGCAGGCTGCCTGGGTGAAATTCTGGGTATGTCCAGGTTAAGCTCTGAACCCGGACAACCCCTTTAAGACTACGGTAGTTTACTACGGTATTATGGGATGTTTGCCTGTCCTGATGTGGATATAACTATTCCTAGCCATTTTTACAGTGGTCCCTCACTTATTTATTTATTTCACTAATGTTGTGTGGACTCTTTTATACATTTTTAATATAAATATGATGATGAAATAAAGGAACTTTTGTTTTATGATAATTTTGGACTGTGTGTGATTTTGGGTATACAAAATCGCTCTCTCTCTCAGGGGTCGGCAATGACAGACTTCTCATCAAACAGGGGGTTTCTAAGCTCAAAAAGTGCTTTATTTGTCACACGGCACATCACACTGCCAAGGTTGGCATCACTTGGCACCATGAAGTTGCAGCTTCACCTCACCATGTGTTACATCAACACAAAACAACAAGCACTTACCCGACTAGGCGCTCACTATACAGAGGTCTCCCTAACTCACCTCTAGGTCAATGTTCACACTGCAGTATTCGGCTTCGGTCAGACAGAGCTGTGGCTCTCATGGTGGAAGCAGCAAAATACCTTGGGGGGATATGTTCCAGCAGTCCTCCAGACCGTGCGACACCTCTCTTCTTCAGGCATCGCTAGGTCCCCAATGCTCATGTGAGAGGGGCTGCCTGGGTGAAATTCTGGTTATGTCCGGGTTCAGCTCTGAACCTGGACAACCCCTTTAAAGGGGTTGTCCGAGTTATATTTATTGATGACCTATCCTCAGGATAGGTCATCAATATCAGATCGGCGGGGGTCCGGCACTCCTGCCTATAAGCTGTTTGAAGAGGAGGCGCATACCATCGCTGCCTGCTCTTCACTGTTTACATGCTCGTCGTAACATGAGTAGCGGTGAGCAGGTGTAATTACACCTAACCGCCCCATTAATTTAAATGGGGCGGCTCGTTCCCATAGACTTGTATAGGAACGAGCCGCCCCACTGAAATGAATAGGGCGCTACTTATGTTACGGCGAGCAGGTAAACAGTGAAGAGGAGGCATCGCTTGCACGGCGTGCCCCTCCTCTTCAAACAGCTGATCGCTGGGGGTGCCGGGTGTCGGACCCCCGCCGATCTGATATTGATGACCTATCCTTAGGATAGGACATCAATAAATATAACTTGGAGAACCCCTTTAAGGAGGGATTTGTATAATACGGTGAATTGATTATAATGGAACACTATGGAATTACTGTTGCTGATGCGCACCTGCCCTTAATAGATAAAAATATATATAAAAAACAGAAGGATACAAGGCACTATTCTAGTCGGTTGAAAAATTAGTCTTTTGTAATCTACTGCCGGGAAGAATTGATGGTATTCACGATAATTGTTGTAATTATTTTGTGAGATATATTTCCAAGGTCTGCCATCAATTAGTACACATCTCGCTCTGACAGAAGTTAGCGCTCATCTGTGTTTTCATATATTTAAGTGAAAAATTATTGATGCCTATATTTAATTTGTAAAACTGAACTACCCTTTGGCAAGCTAGCAGAACGCACAGGTTTGCTTTGACAATCCTAGTAATGAAAAAAACTACAATGTTATAAAATATTACAAAGAATCTAGGGAATAACAATGATATGGAACAGCCATAAATTACTGAAGTATTGGACAGGATTCTAATAAAAAGGGGAAGCAACTCCCATAATTAACTAATGTACTTTCTCCAAGTATGCTAATGTTACACAGACTATACGTTTGCAGCCCTTTTTTTATTGTTCCAAATGACCAAGTCTAAAATCTTTGACTCATTTGCTTGATTAATTTAGGACTCGTGTGAAAATCTGATGTAGTTTTAGGAGAAATTTATACAGAAATATACAAAATTCTGAAAGTTCCACAAACTTTCAAGTACCACTGTACCCCTTAAAGGGGTTATCCGAGACTAACAAATGCCCCCCCCCCCATATTCCGGGCCCCTCACAATGAATATACTTACCTGGCTCCCCGTGCCTCTCCTGGTCCTCGCACCGCCACAGCTGCTTCTCCCTGTGCATGGATGAAAACATCAAGTGTCGGGGAAAGCAGCCAATGGCAGGCGGTGATGGGGACGAGCCTCCCTAGCGTCACCCACGATGCTGGGGAGGTTCGTCCCCACCACTGCCTGCCATTGGCTGCTACCCCCGACACCGGAAGTTTTCATTCGCGCACGGGAAGGAGCAGCAGCGGCAGTGCGAAGGCCAGGAATGGTGCAGGGACAGAGACAAGTACAATCAGTGTGAGGAGCTCGGCATATGGAGGGGCATTTGCCCATCACAACAAAGTAGAAAAATTCCAATAGTGTAAATAAGGTATAGTTGCCAAAATTTGCGTACAGCGCTTACTTTTACTGCACAATTTCCCTCTAACCCCTTCTTGCACTGTGCTGTACTTGTACGGTGCAGCAATTGTTCATGCTCAACAGGTGCCACTCCATCAACCACTGGAGGCAGCTGTAACTGGCATCCAATAGTAATGAGAGATGAACAAATTTGGCTCTGATTCGTCTCAATCAGCCGTGTGATTCGATTCAGGTCCGCAACGATTCTACCTGAAACTAAATTGCTTCGATTGCCTGGAAACCTCTCTCTCTCCAGGAATTCTCATGAATCTTTTAATTCTGATTAAACAATTCAGGTTGACCTCTGATTCTACAGAATGGGTTCGCTCATCTTTAGTAATGGTTGCAAACCCTAATTTTGCTGTTTAACCTCTTAATTGCCAAGAATAAACATGGAACCCAGGTGCGTACTGGGATTAAAAAGTGACCTTGGAATAAATACTAAAAGTGGCCCCGTTTTGTAGTCGGGTCCAAATTGATAGAAGGCAGGGCCAGCAATACCATATTGTGGCACATTATACCGCCCCAACAGAGCCAAATACCACAGTCCATTACATAATACTGCCAGCAGCACAAAATACATCCACAAAAACTTTCACTGGCTGGCGGTGAGGAGGGCTCAGGTGGCCCCCTGGGCTTCAGCCCACTGGGAAACTTCCCTGTAAAGTCTGTGGCCAATCTGCCCCTGATGGAACCTAAGGGTTTAAACAAATGCAGGAGGCTTGTTTCTTCACGATCATGAAGTGCCTGTGGTCTCCACTGCAGATGGATCTTTAGGTCCTGACTTAAATTGAAATTTTTGGACTGTGTTGGGGCAAAAAAAAAAAAAAATGAAAAAGAAAAAGAAAACTATTGCCGTGTCCTTAAAGGGTTAAAATACTGTATTTACTGGGTACATTTTGAGTCCATATCTCATGGTTGGAGTATTATATTTTCCAAATTCAGATAACAACTTTCGAGCAAAGCAAACACAATCCAAAGTATGAGCGTCTACCACCTGCGGCTTCAACAACACCGAAAACAAAAAGCCTATTTCCCATAAACCCTATGATCGTCACAAGGAAAAACTGCGCAAGATATTTAATATCTCCAATTGTTTAGACAAAGAGAGCCTAAAAACAGATGACAAAGGATTCTGGGATTCCATCAGCGAGGAGCCATGTCGCTTGCCTGCTGGACACTAGATAAGAATGCAAAAAGTTGCAAGGGAAGCAAAATTTCTATTACAGGCAAATATTGAGAGTCATAACATATGCTGCCAACATTGCTTGACCTTAAAATTGCTTCTAATTTTTATAAAAGCATATATTATACTCCGGGAGTCATTCTAGACTTTGGTCTTTTCCAGCTGTTTTTTGCCTGGAGGCTCCGGCTAGACAGCTCAGTCCTGGGTCATCAGTAACATGAAACATAAATGAGGTCCATAGGGGACAGCCGGTGATGTAATTCACTCTTTACAATACAGGATTCCGGGAGACAAGTCGTTTCGGCTGAATTAATTTGCACCCTGAACACATCAACATGAAACAGAACTCTCGCAAACATTGTATATTTAGCTCCGAGGCTTCAATTTCATTATTAAAATAAGAAAAAAATGGTTCATTCTAAAACATCTAAAGAATTGTTACTTTTTAGCTTTTTCTATAATACAAATGTTTTACTTCCAGTAGGTTTTTCTTCCTCAGGTACTTCCTACTGGGCACCTTTTACGATTTTGGCCATGAGGACCAGACTAATTTTTTTATTTTTTCCTATTTGTATTGTGGAGGTCATAACTTCTTTATGACCTCCACCAGCACTATACACCCTCCTGAGTCATCAGACACTGGGCACTATACACATTACTGAGTTATCAGATACGGGCACTATACACATTACTGAATCATCAGACACGGGCACTATGAACACTACTGAATCATCAGACATGGGCACTATAAACACTACTGAGTCCTCAGACACCGGGCACTATAAACACTACTGAGTCCTCAGACACCGGGCACTATAAACACTACTGAATCATCAGACATGGGCACTATAAACACTACTGAGTCCTCAGACACCGGGCACTATAAACACTACTGAATCATCAGACATGGGCACTATACACACTACTGAATCATCAGACACCGGGCACTATACACATTACTGAGTCATCAGACACTGGGCACTATACACACTACGAAGTCATCAGACACTGGGCACTATACACACTACGAAGTCATCAGACACTGGCACTATAAACACTACTGAATCATCAGACACTGGCACTATAAACACTACTGAGTCTTCAGACACCAGGCACCATACACACTACTGAGTCATCAGACACGAGGCACTATACACACTACTGAGTCATCAGACACTGGGCACTATACACACTACTGAGTCATCAGACACTGGACACTATACACACTACTGAGTCATCAGACACTGGGCACTATACACACTACTGAGTCATCAGACACTGGGCACTATACACATTACTGAGTCATCAGACAGAGGGCACTATACACACTACGAAGTCATCAGACACTGGGCACTATACACACTACTGAGCAGAGGCGTAGCTAGAGGTTCAGCACAGGGGGGGCGAAACATACTTGAGTGGGCCCCCCACTTATTGGCTTCCCAAACGCACGTTTCCAACTTCACAGGCACATACTACTAGTTGTGGTTATAGTATTAGAAAGATGACTGTATAAACTGCAAGATTGTCTATGCTGCTAAGTACAGTACAATAGACTTTCTACATACCCTAGTCTAAATACTCTACCACATAATGCAGTAAAATATAGGATTAATAGGAGTAAAAAACAAGGGGACTCCTATGTTAAAGGAAACGTGTCCCCAGTTTTTACATCACTCCCCTGCCCCCATCAGACCTCAGATCAGCTTAATGTGCCCCCATCAGACCTCAGATCAGCGTAATGTGCCCCCATCAGACCTCAGATCAGCGTATTGTGCCCCCATCAGACCTTAGATCAGCGTATTGTGCCCCATCAGACCTCAGATCAGCGTATTGTGCCCCATCAGACCTCAGATCAGCGTATTGTGCCCCAATCAGACCTCAGATCAGCTTAATGTGCCCCCATCAGACCTCAGATCAGCGTATTGTGCCCCCATCAGACCTCAGATCAGCAGAATGTGCCCCATCAGACCTCAGATCAGCCTACTGTGCCCCCATCAGACCTCAGATCAGCATACTGTGTCCCCATCAGACCTCAGATCAGCGTATTGTGCCCCATCAGACCTCAGATCAGCATATTGTGCTCCCATCAGACCTCAGATCAGCAGAATGTGCCCCCATCAGACCTCAGATCAGCGTATTGTGCCCCCATCAGACCTCAGATCAGCGTCAGACCTCAGATCAGCATATTGTGCCCCCATCAGACCTCAGATTAGCATATTGTGCCCCATCAGACCTCAGATCAGCCTACTGTGCCCCCATCAGACCTCACATCAGCGTATTGTGCCCATCAGACCTCACATCAGCCTACTGTGGCCCCCATCAGACCTCAGATTAGCGTATTGTGCCCTCATCAGACCTCAGATCAGCCTACTGTGCCCCCATCAGACCTCACATCAGCCTACTGTGCCCCCATCAGACCTCAGATCAGCGTATTGTGCCCCATCAGACCTCAGATCAGCTTAATGTGCCCCCATCAGACCTCAGATCAGCGTACTGTGCCCCCATCAGACCTCAGATCAGCGTTCTGTGCCCCCATCAGACCTCAGATCAGCGTAGTGTGCCCCATCAGACCTCAGATCAGCATATTGTGCCCCCATCAGACCTCAGATCAGCATATTGTGCCCCATCAAACCTCAGATCTGCATATTGTGCCCCCATCAGACCTCAGATCAGCGTATTGTGCCCCCATCAGACCTCAGATCAGCCTATTGTGCCCCATCAAACCTCAGATCAGCCTATTGTGCCCCCCATCAGACCTCAGATCAGCGTATTGTGCCCCCATCAGACCTCAGATCAGCGTATCGTGCCCCCATCAGACCTCAGATCAGCGTATCGTGCCCCCATCAGACCTCAGATCAGCTTAATGTGCCCCCATCAGACCTCAGATCAGCGTATTGTGCCCCATCAAACCTCAGATCTGCATATTGTGCCCCCATCAGACCTCAGATCAGCGTATTGTGCCCCCATCAGACCTCAGATCAGCTTAATGTGCTCCCATCAGACCTCAGATCAGCGTATTGTGCCCCATCAAACCTCAGATCTGCATATTGTGCCCCCATCAGACCTCAGATCATCGTATTGTGCCCCCATCAGACCTCAGATCAGCTTAATGTGCCCCCATCAGACCTCAGATCAGCGTATTGTGCCCCATCAAACCTCAGATCTGCATATTGTGCCCCCATCAGACCTCAGATCAGCGTATTGTGCCCCCATCAGACCTCAGATCAGCCCACCCAGCCACATAAGATAAAAATAAAAAACCCTTCTTACCTGTTCCGCGCTGCGGCTGCCCTCCGGTCCGCGCTCCGCTCTCTTCCCTGGCCCGCGCACACTATGACCTGACACATTACTGAGTCATCAGACACTGGGCACTATACACATTACTGAGTCATCAGACACTGGGCACTATACACATTACTGAGTCATCAGACACCGGGCACTATACACGCTACTGAGTCATCAGACACCGGGCACTATACACACTACTGAGTCATCAGACACCAGGCACTATACACAGCACTGAGTCATCAGACACCGAGCACAACTTTATGGTGGGATTTTCTTTGCAATATGACCTTTTTATGCTTTGCAGTATATTTCACTATAATATTTACATTAGTTGCTATATTTGCACAGGAGTAGGGGTATATTACTGCAGCTAAGAGCCATTTCATCTGCTAATTACTACTTGTTGATAAGAACTGTACCGTATGGTTGTGCGCCGTGATCACAGCAGTCCCGTCTTCCATGTAGTGGGTTGTAGTGAAGTTCCTAGCAAACAATCCCCTGGAAAATAATTAAGCATTTGCATTATTAGTTATGGCAGGAAAAAATAGCCACACATTTCACCGTCTTATTTCCATTACAAGACATGAAAGTGCTCATTGAAAATATTAAAATAGAAGAATGGGTAATCACCATCTGTGTTTTCAGGGAAAACTCCACTTTGTGCTATAAATGGTAGGAATTCAAATGGATTATTATACAGGAAATCGAGTAATTCAATGATAGTAAAGAAAATAAACTCATATTGCTTGATTTACCATAAGGTGTCTCCATGTCCAGCTATTACTGACACTCCATATTTATTATCCACACATTGAACTACATTATAGCTACAAAATAGCAGATGTAGCATTGGTATCAAAGCCCTGAACATAGGAGTGAATCTACATGTTGCACTACGGGGCACCATCAAAGAGAATTTGCCCCCCACAAACCCCCCGCTGTTCACATTTATAAGACTTAATGTGTGGTCATGTTTATTATGTAGGCCTATCAAAAGAACAATAGAGCTGTTGTAATATTATCCCAATTCTACACCTACTATTATGATGAGGATTACCTGTCAGATAACATCTTCCCCTCACAGCAGCAGTAAACTTACTATGGATTACCTATCTATATAGGAGTTTTATTTCTCTGTGCTGACTAGTACAGAAGGACAATATTTTGTATTTAATTTTCAATGGCATAGTATTTGAGAAATGGAAAAAAAAAAAGAAAATTAAAAAAATGCTTTCTGAATAGTAAGTTCTTCTACTTTCATAAAACCCCTTTAATTTTAGTACATTGCACTGGGACTGATATTTTGGGCCTACAAGAGAAAACGTTCTAAAGGCTAATCCCACAGAAAAATTAACAGACTTGAAATGCCTACTTTAGTCTTCTTCTCAGCTCAGAGCCTACCCACCTGCGTGATGACATCAGTGTACCTCTTCCCTCCCCTCTCCCTTCATGTTAAATTGACAAACTTGATGTATAGTTTGGCTTCCCAGTCTTCTTCTCAGTCTACAAGCATGAGTGATTGTATCATCATGTTCCCCGATCTCTTGTCAAAGTTTTTCTCCACTTTCATGAGCACCATCAACAGGCCATATTACTAAGGAATAATACATTATTTGTGAAATACAAAAAAAGGGACTATTTTGTATGTCTGGAAGGATGAGTTCTACTCCATTGCTGGTTGCAGAAGATTTTCCCTCTGATGGTTTGCTAGGACTTTGTTGTGGCTAGGCTCCAATATGGGACCAGTTATCTGCAAGTCCAACCTAGGACAGGCCAATGGTTGAATACATTAGTTGCTTAATCTTAAAGGGAGTCTGTCAGCAGTTTTGACAATGCTAAACTTCTGATGGTATTAAGTAGGGGTCGGGGAGAACAATACAAACATGTATTATGTGGAGTTTTTATGATCAGGAGTAGTGAGAATATGAACTTTTATTCTGCCAGATTCTACTCGTAAAGTGCTCAGTGGGCTAAGCTTCACTGTGAAGTGCTATCTGAATTGAACTGCCCCACAGCCCCGCGCCTCTGCTCTGGGTGACAGCTGTAGCATCCAACCAGGAGACCACTACAGCCGTCAATCAGAGCAAAAGGGGGAGGAGGGTGAAACATCACCTCCTGGGCACTTGCATGAGCAGAATCTGGCAAAATAAAAGTTTCTATTTACACTACTCCTGATGATAAAAAGCTACACAAAAATTATATTTGTATTACTTCTCCTGCTTAGTGCAGTCAGCAGTTTTGCAGGGTCAGTACTGCTAACATATCCCCTTTAAAGTGCAAATCTAAATCTCAGCTGGGAATAGCAATGGCCAGAAAAAGTTAACATGACAGATATATTAGTTTATATTTTGCTTTCATTGATGAGGACAACAAAAAAGATCCATAGGAAATAGCTAAAATATCTAGGTAGAGCCTTGCTAGGGACTTTCTCCTAGAGGGGTTGTCCATGGAAATTTTTAAAAAAGTTACAAATGTTAGAAATAACAAAGACACTTTACTCACCTCGACAGGTCCCCTCCACTGTTATTCAGATGCTGCTCCAGTCTCTGTTGTTCTGCACTTCCTGTCTTGACACAGCCAGTCACTGGACTTAGGGCCCATTCACATGGCTGTGTGAACAATTTTGCGGAATAGGTGCGGGCCCATTCACCTCTATGGTCGGCTCGCGAGCTCGGAGCCGCGGCTCGGCAAGAAAATATAGAACACACGCTGGGCGGCACCCGTAAAATTGCGGGTCCCCATTATTGCGGACCCGCAATACTACGGTTGTGTGAATGGGCCCTTAGTCAGTGATTTCCTGAATGGTCCTTCCTAGCATTTCTAGTGTGTCAATCCAGGACTGGAATTGCAGATCAACGGAGACTGAAGTAGTGTCAGAATGGCAGCAGGAGGAGAACGTTGGAGGTGAGTTAAAGGGGTTTTCCGGGATTTTACTACTGATGACCTATTCTCAGGATAGGTCATCAGTATCAGATCGGTGGGGGCCCGACACCTGTGACCACCGCCGATCAGCTGTTTGAGAAGGCACCGGCGCTCACGGCGGCCTTCTCTTAGCTTTTCCTAAGCCAATGACGTCAAGTTCATCGGTCACGTGGCCTAGGAGCAGCTCAGCCCCATTCAAGTGAATGAGCACAATACCAAGCACAACCACTATACAATGTACGGCGCTGTGCTTGGTAAGCTGCGAGAAGGTAGAGGCGCTCACGGGAGTGCCGGTACCTTCTCAACCAGCTGATCTGTGGGGGTCCCGGGTGTCGGACCCTACTGATCAGATATTGAAGACCTATCCTGAGGATAGAAAAAAGAGAGGCAGGACAGCACACCAAAAAAATGCCAAGTGGAGTGTGCATGTCTCCAAGAGGGGTGGTGAATCCCCTCCAAAATAGACAAGCGATCAAACATACAAAAAAATGGTTGGAGGAGACAGCACGTCCTGTGTGGAAAATTTATTCTGGATGCTACGTTTTGGCTAGATCATGAGTAGTAAAATCCTGAAAAACCCCTTTAAGCTTCTTTATTATTTTTAACTCCTTCTGGATCTTTAATTTTTCCCCGAAAATTAAAAAAAAAATTTCAACACAAAGACATTAAAATCCAATTCAAACTGTACATGAAAGTCATGGAGAATTTTTATGCAGATTTTGCTATGAATTTGACCCACTTGAATATAATGGATACACTATACTGGGAATCCACCTGTAGAATAAAGCATGACGAATGTTTGGAAATCTTCACAGCATGTCAATGGATAGTATAGGCTACCAATGTGTGATCGATGGGGGTGAGAACCCTGGGGCCCCCATTGATCAGCAGAATATAGATGCTATGACCCTAATAAAGCTGCACAATAACTGGAATAACCTCAAATTTTGATAGTATGATAACTCACATTGTAAATGTCGCAATAATTGCTATTTTGTGGCTGTAATAGAATAAATCCCGTCATAAACAGCATGCTATCAGGCCATCTGTCTCTAACAAAACATTTACATTCCGATCAGTTGTGTTCGGCTGGAGCTGCGGCAGGCAGCAGGTGCAGATTTGAAGTAGTGTCAGGCTCATTCCTATCTGTAATCTAATTCATTCTCCAGACCTATTCTGATGCGGCATCTAATTTATTGGTAATGGCACAAGCTAGGTCATTGACCTTGTAGGTCCTCGTCTCCTTGATTATATTACGCCCGGTGCTAGGTCACCATGAGACTAACAAAACAGCACTCAACTGAGATGATAATGAAATCTCCTCACAATGGAATATAATATTCATAATATCAGGAAATATCACTGGACTCTCAGCTAATAAACTAATCTTAATTCAAAGTATTGCTGAGAAATATCTATTTATCTATCTTACTTTCATTCATAATAGAGATGAGCAAATCTATTTGTCGATTCGTTGATTCGCATCAAATCTTGGACATTTTCAGCTGTGAAGCAAATCCGAATATTAGGTGATTCGCGCCGTTAAGATTTGAAAATGTTCCTAAGGCTTCCTACGCATTCGCTAAGTACTCGTCCGATAAATTGTACGCTAATTCTACGTATAAGTTACTGTATACGCTGTTGCGTGTGAATTCAAGTAACTAGCAAACTTTTACTGTTAGTTCGTTATTCGTGCGCAAAAGCCTGGGAAGAAATCGGTCACCTGACCTAGTGGGCAGGGCTTGCTCTGATTGGTTCAGGCTCGGTAAGCCAGTGACGCATCACTTCTGCTGCGAATGCTGAGACGAGCAGAAGCACTGTGTGTGAAGTTCTGAGAGACTGAGAACTCTTGTGTTAAAATTGGGGTGTAATTGTTCTGGGAATCCATATTACACATCAGGGATACTGCAGGGCAAGTGCAGGGCCAGTTCAGGGCTAGAAATTAATCAGGCAGGGAAAGAGAGATAGGGAGAGAGATAGGGAGAGAGAGATAGGGAGATACAGGGACAAAGACCAGCTGCAGGGCTACAGAGTGAAGTGAAAAATGTCTGGAATGAATAAGCAAAAGGGGTCCAGTTCCAGCCAGACCTCGAGCTCTAAAAAAAAAGGAGAAGGTGGCACAGGGCAGAAGTGCCAAAGGACCTGTAGCCGGAGCATCTACTAGTAGTATTCGCAATACTTGGCCGGTGTTCCACCGGGCTAACCCACCGAGGCGCAACATTGTAGTAGAGGAGTAAGTAGATGAGGTAGTGGAGTGGATGGCACGCTCATCTCAGTCTCAGCCGGATGAGCTGCTGTCATCTGCTGATGCAGTATCCATATGTAGCCAGGGGTCAGACTCAGTGTTCCTCCTGCTCCACCATTCCGCTCCAGCAAAGCCCATCATTTTCGTACGCAATTTGTACGCTCATGTGTACGTGTTCAAAGAAGTTGCGTACCTTTTAAAACTGAATGTTCGGTATTAGTGCGCGAATGTTCGCTAAACGCCATATAATTACGTATATTGTGTATGCAGATTCAAGAAATATATTCGTCGAATATACGAATCTATCTATCTATCTATCTATCTATCTATCTATCTATCTATCTATCTATTTTTTTTAATATGCTGGGACCTTGGTCTGGTCTGTTTGGCGTGCACCTCGTTTTTCCTCATTCAGTGCTGCTGAGACTTGTTTTTTGCTTTATCTATCTATCTATCTATCTATCTATCTATCTATCTATCTATCTATCTATCTATCTACCTAAAGCAGACATATGACCTATATCTACTCTATGGACATCATCCCGCACACTGGTTTTTACATTTCTTTACAGTGAATTCATTTTCTGCCCTGGGTCACAGAGGGAAAGAATTATGATGATCACCCCCGTTCTTTTCGTCATGACACCTCTCCTGATGGACATTTGTCTTTTTATTCACCTCTACACAATAAATAACTGCGAGATATACTAACACCTATCAAGTCTACTATTATAATTAACCAATAGAATTTTAGGGACAGTATTTTTTTTATTATTGCATTGTACTTATTTTGTAGCTATAAATCATTTTTTCAATTAGTTTTTATTAACAGTCTTGAGCCCCTTTCTCTGTACAGCCTTGAGATTCTCTAGTAGCAGGTTCTGCATTTTTACTGTGTTCCATCAGGCAGCTCAGCTGATGGACTCCTTATCTCTGCTCTGTGACCTTATAAACACTCATTATAGCTCAGTTCTTATGTTACTTACACTTAAGGCTACTTTCACACTAGCCTTAGTATGGATCCGGCGGGTGAAGGGACCCGCCGGATCCGTACTGAATAATACAACCTTGTGGATCCGTAATTCCGGATCCGGTTGTATTATCTTTAGCATCTTTTAAACAGATCCAGAATAATCTCTATTGAAAGTCAATGGAGGACGGATCCGTTTACAAGTGTGTCCACACCAAACGGATCCGTCCCCATTGGCTTGCATTGGGGGTCATTCCGGATCCGTTTAGGTGTGGATAACTAGTACAGAGAGCAAACCGCAGCATGTTGCGGTTTGCTCTCCGGTCTGAAGACGGAACGGAATGCTTTCAGGAGCATTCCGTTGTCTTCAGTTCAGTTTTGTCCCCATTGACAATGAATGGGGACAAAACTGAAGCGTTTTATTCCGGTATTGAGCCCCTATGATGGAGCTCAATACCGGAATTCCATAACGCTAGTGTGAAAGTAGCCTAAGGCTGTATCACACAGCCTGATGTGGCAGATGATTGTTGGGCGGGAAGCGTTCCCTCCCGGCAATCGCCTGCTCACCAGCGGAGGAGACTGCTGCTATTACATGCAGAGATCTCCTCTGCAGCATGGGGAGGAGCGATCGTTATTCCATTCTTATAGTGTTTCGCCGGTAGCAGATTGTGATTAGAAACCATGATCAGCCTCCTTCAAACGATAATTTTTTAACATGTCAAAAGATTTGGATTGTCCTATGATCAAGCATCATTCATTCATTCATCGGGCAATCGGCAGCAGTATTACACTGCAAAATGAAGTTAGGGATCATCTGCCGAAAAATCGTCAGGTGTAATACAGACTTTAAATAAATGTTTATGACCTTTTAATAATTTAGAGACAAGGTTTATCAGATGATCGCACAAAGTGAAAGTTAAAGGGGTTATCCCATGATTAATGTAAAAAATGTAAATCAGACATCATATAGTGCATGACAATGTCTTTCTAACAAAGCTAGAACCAGCCCTGTACCTCACATGGATCCATAAATCTCCCCATTCATTGCTACAATTGCTCTGCTAGATTTATATCAAGCTGAAAGCTCAAGGGGAGTGTCTTTTCTGCTGCAGCTCAGGGGGCGTGCCTCAGCCCTGCCTATCACAGCTCAGGGGGCGTGTCTCAGCTCTCCCTATCACAGCTCAGGGGGTGTGTCCATGCTCTCCCTATCACAGCTCAGGAGGCAGTTGAAGGATAGAACTGAGCATGTGCGGCCTTCTCAGTGAGCAGGTCAAAGAAATAAGAGAAAGAACAAACAGCAGGTGGCGCTATACAGATAAGTTGTATTGAATAACTCAGTGGCTGTGCTAAATTTTTAATTACATGCAATTACAAAAGTATTCAGATCCACATGTTGGTTTGAAAACTGTAGAAAATTTTTCGTGGGACAACCTCTTTAACAGTCAACCAAGACTGATTTAATAAATAATTTTTAGCCCAAAATAAGTCAAATGCAAACATAAAAAAATTGCCTCTGAAGGTGCATAAATCCTTTGCATTTCCATCAAAATTTTTAAATTAGCATATCTTAGTAAACAGGAAGTTACAGCAACTGCACAAGTTTGGTAATTAAATCCGTTTTGCATAAAGAGATATTGACATTCTTCGGTTTGGCTGCAGCGGCCATTTTCGCCTGACAACAAACAAATGACCAATTTACCAATGTGATTAATCAATAAAAAGTAACAATTTTACCATCAGTTGCTGAGAAGATAATTCATAAGTGACACCCAATATAACTGCACTTCCTCTTGTCACTTTTGTGGCAGTGGAATAGAAAAATGGCAGTATTTCTGTCATTAAAAAATAGATAATTATCAAACTTTGACCATCATATTAACTTCTGATTTACTAATCTATGACCAGTTTTAATCTGTGGTTGAAAAGCCTCCTTAAAAACAAACTTATGGAAGAACAGGTCTGAATAATGAGAAATTCCAGATATAATATGATAAATATGTAGAAGGTACTGTCCTGGATCGGCTTCCAGAAACGCATCACCTCAGCCAAGAAACCTGACAACAATAACAACCAAGGAAAGAAGCAACACCATAGAATAAATTACACAACGACATAAATGAGAGGCTAATTAGTGAATGACATTGATGGATGATTGAACGATGTTCTAATTCCATGAAGCCGTATTAATTTACTTAGTCATAATTCTGAATACATTATTATAAACCTAATTATATGAAGAACGAGCTCCGAGTGAGAGACTGAACGTATGGATATTGCTGCACAGGTGTCATTGACGCATTAATGATAGATGTGAGCTAGATAGATAATATATAATAGATAGATAATAGATAGATAGATACATAATAGATAGATAGATAGATAGATAGATAGATAGATAGATAGATAGATAGATAGATAGATAGATAGATAGATAGATCTAGGAGATAGATACGAGATAGATAGATAGATAGATAGATAGATAGATAGATAGATAGATAGATAGATAGATAGATAATAGACAGATACGAGATACATCGATAGATAGATATGAGATAGATCAATATATAGATTGATAGATAGATAGATAGATAGATAGATAGATAGATAGATAGATAGATAGATAGATAGGTGGTGGTGGCTCAGTGGTTAGCACCAGGTTGCAGCACTGGGGTCCTGGGTTCGGATCTGACCAAGGACAACATCTGCATGGAGTCTGTATGTTCTCTCGGTGTTTGTGTGGGTTTCCTCTGGGTTCTCCAGTTCCCTTCCACACTCCGAAGATAAAGTGATAGGGAACTTAGATTGTGAGACCCATTGGAGACAGTGAGTGATGATAATAAGATAGAGAAAAAAATAGATAGATATTGAGATAGACAGACATAGGTAGCTTAGAAGGATAGATAGATAGATAGATAGATAGATAGATAGATAGATAGATAGATAGATAACTCTGCCCACTCCGGGCGCTGCATAAAATAGTTATTTATGGCTGGGATGGGAAAAACCCTGGACTCTAATTTCTCATGATACCAATTCAATACAGCACCACCACACGTAAGCAAAACCCTCCAGAGGCAGCAACTCCCATCACAACCACTAGGTGGCCCCACATAGACACCTATAGCATAAACAACTCCTGACAGCGCATCGTGAAATTATTATTTTTCCATTTTAAAGTTTTCATCTCACACCACTCATCTCGGGGTAAAAATCTATGATATCATAATACACAGCATTAGCATAAAATCTCTCCCTAGAAGGACCTTTACAAGAATAAAAAAATTACAAATGAATGTGATTTAGGTAGCTCCATGCAAATCATTGCAAACATCTGTTTACCGGCATGAAGTTTCCTCTGGCAGAATTAGGGCGGAGGGATGAACAAGCGTTGCAAGGTACGTACAGCAATGTGCAAGCGCCAGACGTCAGGACTAGCCAGTTACTGTATATTATGTAATGTATGATATGTATCATTATGCACTGATGTGTATTATACAGATATTACATTCCCAAACGGCCAAACTCTGCAGCCCGGTCATCCCTTTCTTCTTTGGTTTGTTATTCTGCACATTTCGCATAAAGTGAAGTAAAACGTTAGGAATTGGACCAAGCAAACATGGTCGTAGAAGTAGATGGCTGAAAGGGGTTATGCAAGATTAGGAAGATGGGGGTTGTGTCCAGTATGGCGGCTCTGCTCCATTGAAGTGAATGGGACTGAGCTGCAATACTGTGCACAGCCTGTGGACAAGGGTGGCACTGTTTCTTAAAAACTACTTCTGGACAATCTCTTTAATTTTTACCATCCTCGATTTCTTCCGCTGCTCATTGTACAATGTCATTGATCATCACAATATTTTTATCCTGCCATACCTACGATTATATATTACCCCCATGACTTTGAAGTTAGGTCAGTCAAAGTCCACCGTGGTCTCTCGGCTCCATCCATACGGTGCTATCAAACATGACTTCTTGCTCTTTAGTATTGGAAAGAATGGCTTACAGATCACGAAGATGGTGCCAGGCAATTAATATATTCAGCCCCGTTATCAAGAGGAAAACGCACCATATGCTAATTGTCAAAGCCCAGGTTTACTCCAAGGGTTTTCTGCTGTTGGTATGGAGGCCATTGCTGTTCCCAGAAAGTCTAATTCTCATTGTATGGTCTCATTGGAGGTGGTTTCCGAAGAGAAAGTCGGAAAAGTCTCATAGCGCAATGGAGGTAGGTATGATTCCAGTATACTTTGAAGGAGAATTCAGTGTAAACACTTGTCTGGTATCTTATCCTATTGATCATGCGGGGGGGTCCTCGGTGCAAGACCCTCATCTATTAGCTAGAGCAAAGAGCAGCCATAAAGATTGTTTTTTTCGTCTGGAGGACCAACCCATGATCAACCCCAATTCAAAGGATACTGTGTAAAGTTTCCTTTTTCCTATGCTGGTGAATTAAAAACGTAACGGCCATGGACACCTTCGGGACAATTTTTGTAATGACAGCATTGTACTCATTTTGGTATAAAAATATTTTTCAAGTGGTCTTTATTAAAAATGTTCAACCATTTTTGAGATACAAGGGTTAAAAACCAGCCTGTTTGCAAGCTGTCACAATCTATTTTCTTTGAATCCCATCATCTGACGACACATGTGTAAGTGTTATGTCTGATCTCCTGACGTCATAAACACTTCTTATGGCTCAAGTCTTATCAAACTAAGGGGGTCATTGATTAAGACTAACTGTGCTGGAGGTGGATCGCCGAAGTTATGTAGAGGCGCTGGCCTCTACATAACTTTGGCGCATTCACTGCCACTTCTAAATGTAAGCCAGATTCCTTGGTGTCTTACATTTAGACCATTTTCTTTGCCTAAAACAGGTGTAGAAAATGATGAATGAGACAGGCCTCCTGGCCCCTCCCCTTCCCTGCCCACAAATTTAGACCTGGCATGAGTGGGGAAAAGTTGCAGATTGCAGTTGCAGATAGCATTGTGCCGCAATCTGTGCCTGAAATACGCCTAATAAATATATTTCAGGCTAATAAATGACCTTCTAAGTGTTTATGACACCAGGAGATCAGAGATAAGAGCTACACATTAGCCGTCACGGGATTCAAGGAAAACAGACTGTGACAACTTGCAAACAGACTGATTTTTAACCCATGTAACTCAGCAATGACAGAACATTTTTAATAAAATGAATTGAGAAAATGATTTTAGCCCAAAATTAGTAAAATTCAATAATAAAAAAGGCTCCTGAAAGTGTGCATAGCCTTTCAAGGGATATACCCAACTGAACATTTATCTCTAGGATATATCATAACAGTCAGATGGGTGCAAGTCCCACCTCTGGGATCCACTTCTGTCTCCAGAACAGGGCCCCTAAAGTGTAGGAGGGCACATCACTCATGAGTGGGGGTCCTCTCCACCCGATGCCATGTGATCTCCAAAAATACCTTGACACACTTGGCTATTTTCGAAAGTTGTATAGTAGTGAACGGACAGCAGTCTGCGCAAGCATGGCCACCTCACCATTCACTGCTATGGGACTGCCAGAAATAGACGTAAATGGAGGGTGGCCATGCATGTACAGCTGCTCTCACTTCACTTTGGGGGTCCTGTTTTGGAGATAAGATTGGGTCCAAGAAGTGGGACCCGCATTTATGTTTTATGGCGTTAAGCCACAAATATTGTGATGAGACAACCCCTTTAATGGCACTTTTCACCATAGGTTGCAGTTGATCACTTAGAATCACAGCAGTGGACACCCTATGAACAGCTTACAGTCGTGGTATACTTTTAACAAAAAAGGATTGTGAAAAGCAAGCAGCCCTATTAAAGAGGTTTTTCAATGGAATAGGTTTCCATATAAATCGGTGGAGAAAGGGTTAAAAATGTTTTTAACTCATGTCTCTCCCTCCCCTTCTGCCGCATTACTTCCATTGCTGCTCCATTCCCTGCTGCTCCTCACTTCCTGGTACCAGGCTTTACACACAGGAAATGAACTTGAACTCAGCCAACCACTGAACGAGTGATGACCCACCCACCTCAGTCAGTGATTGGCTGAGCAGGCAAACCAAACCATTTCCTGTGTGTCAAGCCCGGCACCAGGAAGTGGGGATTCCCTTCCACTTACCTCTTACTGGTGCCGGGCTTGACACACAGGAAATGAAGTAGCACCAGAGATCTTAATTAGAAATGCAACCTTTTCATTCTGAAGATCTGCCAGGATTGGGACTGCAAAATGCTAGCACTTCCTCTCAATGAAAAACCCCTTTAAGTCCAGATTAATTGCATCACCTGTGATCACTACTTTAACCTTCCATAAAAATTTACACTCCTGTGATATGAACCCTTCATATAATAAGCTGTGCTTTTATTAGGGGCCAACCTTAAGTTGAACGCTCCTTCAAGGAGACATTTTATTTGTATTGTGTTGACCTCAGTAACCCTGTGCTTGAGCAGTCAATGTGATTATATGGTATCTGTTACATGTTATTAATCTAAAAATGGTGTTGGGGTTTGAAAACCTGTCCAAGAAGGCCCAAAATACAGATGACTGAGCCTTGGTGCACCACAAAATTACAGTGGCTTCCTTCCTTTAACATAACTATTAATCAGACTTACATTTTGTTTCAAAAATATCCATACCCAAAGCCACCCATTAACTCTTCAAACCTGAGCCAAACTACAGTCCATAGGCAAGCAGTACCAATATGTCCAGGGGCGGACTGGGAACTTAAAGTGGCCCTGCAAAAAATATGAAAAGTTGCCCCGTTTTGTAGTTGGGTCCAAACTGATGGAAGGCAGGGCCAGCAATGCCACATTTTGGCACATTATACCACCCCAACAGAGCCAAATACCACAGTCCATCACAAAATACTTCCAGCAGCACAATATACATCCCCAAAAACTTCCACTGGCTGGCCCCCTGGGATCCGGTCCACCGGGAAATTTCCCTGTAAGGTCTATGGCCAACTCCCCCGGAATATGTCAATGGTTACATTTCCTGTTATTCGATGCTTAAGTGACCAGTGATCAGATCTGCAGATGTCTTCTTCCTTGTCTTTCCTCTTGCTATTAGATATTCAGATATCAATGGTTTGGAGATAACCTTGTTAGAAAAAGAAAATGGCAGTACTCTATGGGGAGGTACTTATGCTATGGAGGACTTCATAAAATTCAGGCTTCAGTTGTCAGTACACACAAGATCCACCTGAGCTCCTCTAAGAATGAGGAAGACTGAAAATATTTACAGAAAACAGATACAAACATCATGCACCATGTGATAGTAAAATGTGCGGATGTACAAGGCTAAATTTAGAAATTACGGAAAAAATGCACTAAAACAATAGATGCAAACAATATATGGACTAAGCTCTCTAATACATCTGTGCAGGATGTTTGTATCTGTTTTCCATAAATATTTTTTTGATGTGTCTGGAAGGAGTGGCACCTTCTGGTGTGAATGCGCTCCTATAACCAGGGGAGTAGCATTCAAGTGCACTTTTGCCCCACCTATCTAAGAGGTGACCTTGATTAAGGTGGTACATATGGGTGTGTGTGCTCCTCCTCTCATTGGTTGCTGATGCACACAGAGGTAACTAGGAGCAGCACACTATATGTGCAGGGTCTACGCACCTAAACATAGATGCACAACCGCATAGGTAGGTTTAGCGTAGGACCTGCCTGGACTGAGACCACCTTGGCGCTGGGTAGGTGGGCACAGATGTACTTTGATCAAAATGTATTGGCTGAGAGTCTCAGATTTTATCTATAGAGTGAGGGCTTCGTCCATATATTGTTTGCATCTATTGTTATAGTGCATTTTTTCCGTAATTTCTGAAGACTGAAAATACAAATGAGAACTAACATTTTAAAGGTGAGCATCCATCGATTCTCATAGCACCCTACAAGTTAAAACCATCTGCAACGAGCTCCTGAGGAGCAGGAGCAGAGGATGGGAGTAGTAGTGACCCTAATGATGTTGTGTCACGGGGTTCTCCCTCACTCCCTGGGGTTGGTGGAGCGAAGAAGGGGCACCCAGTGTTCCCTAGGGGCACTCCCTACAGCTGTGGGCTCCCCGCCTGATGGTAGTTTGGGGGAGTGCCCACAGTGTTAATATCTATGTGGGTGCTAGGCAGGGCACGTGATGGAAATGCAATGGCCAGTATGTGGTGTTAAGAGAGTAAGAGACCAGGCTAGATTGATCTTAACAAGAATATCTACTGAATGCACGAATAAGGATTCCTTATTTCAAGGTCCTCCCAGATGTCCCAACATGTCCCAACATGAGCAAAGCAGATGAATACGGCATTGGCCGTCAGATTGGTATGGTTAAAATATCTGCTATAGGGATTTCTGGCTAATAGCTATGCTTTGGCAAACGAGGCTATAGTGTGGGTCCAAGTTCCTTTCAGAATCCCCAAAAAGTTCCAAGGCTGATTTTGCATGAAATTGTTTTTATGCAAATATACTGTAGTGCTGCAAGAATACTGTGGAGGCTCTTGTGTACGCCTCGTCTATACCTGTTTTACTTTTAATGCAAAATTAGAACTTCATTCCTCTAACAGTCTCAGTGTATCTTAGATGATGCAGCTTCAGCCTGTCTCTCCTGGCTCTTGCTTGTGATAGGTTTCTCCCTGTCAGCCCTTACAAATGGAAGCCAGGGGACAGCAGTGTGAAGCTGCTCATAGAGCATTGTGAATCTGCTAATGACCTCATCTATGATATCAATAAACTCCCTTGTCTCTTAGGTAGAGCTAGTATCTTTACATTCTATATAGCAGAACATACTGTACAGTCAGGTAGGGAAGGAAGGAGTCTGAGAGCTGTAAGTAGAGATTTGACAGATCATGATGTAATCCTGTAGATCACACTAAGTCAGCCACACAGGAGAGAATGACCACCACCCTTACAAATGGAAGCCAGGGGACAGCAGTGTGAAGCTGCTCATAGAGCATTGTGAGTCTGCTAATGACTTCATCTATGATATCAATGAACTCCCTTGTCTCAAGAGGTGTGTGATTGATATGTGGAGGGATGTTGCTGTACATTTCAAGTTCCAGATTCCATTTCATCTCTCTTTTCTCCCTTCACTACTATGGGAATTGTGATAACAGGCAAGCACACTTGCTCGGTTTTATTCAGAACTGTGATAGAAGTGAATGCAAATGTAGAGTCGCGCATGCACCACTGCAGAACCAGACGAGTTGGGGCCTGGAAAACCTTTATTCAGGAGATATGTGCATATCCTATGGATACACCATAAATGTCTATGGTCACAATACCCCATTAGGAAGTATGTAATTTCCGTTGGGGTTCTGCTGAGCTTTGATGGCAAGAATAGTCAACAGATGTGGAGATTTGACAAAGCTCATAAGGAAATGCCATGAGGCAAAATTAGTTTTTGGTTTAGATCCATTTTAAAATGGATCCATCATAGTTCTAATGGCTCCACAATCTCTTCTTTGAGCAAAGTCTAAAAAAAGACTTTTTTTAAGACTTGCTGGTTATTAGCCCTTAGTAAAAAATCAATGGAAAAAAAGACCAAAAATGAGGAGCCAATGAATGATCTGTGCCCATTACCATTGCAAGGTATTGTTAATAGGAAATTGGAGTGAAGGTTATTGTGACCGGCACACCATATGCAGGCATTAGAGCAACTAACAATGACTATTCCCACTGAGAATACAGCTTGTCATGTATCAGAAGAGAGATGCTGGCATAAAAAAACACATTTATGCTTAAAAAAAGTTTTCCTAAAGTGAAGAATACTAAAGCATACTTTGGATCCTAGCTTTTCATCAGATCATAAAACTGGTGAATTAAACCTAGTAGACAATGGTATATCTACAACAAAGGCAGACCCCGCCACTGTTATAGGACATGTCATAGCTTTATCATGTAAAATGATCACATTCTTCTTATCTACAGCTACCAGCAGGGGGAGCTCACTGCTTACATATTTTATACAGCTCCCAATTGTGAGAAATCAGGGTTATGATCCTCAGGCAACGTAAGCAATGTTAAGCATCACTCTATTAACAATGACAAAACTCCAACATTTTGATACCCCTCTTCCAAGTGACGTTCCCATATTGGTCACAGGGATCAGGAGAATATAGATCATGGTCAAAATCCCCAAAAAGCCCCAAGGCTGATTTTGCATGAAATTTTTTTTATGCAAATATACTGTAGTGCTGCAAGAATACTGTGGAGGCTCTTGTGTACGCCTCGTCTATACCTGTTTTAGTTTTAATGTAAAATAGAACCTCAGTCCTCTAACAGTCTCAGTGTATCTTAGGTGATGCAGCTTCAGCCTGTCTCTCCTGGCTCTTGCTTGTGATAGGTTTCTCCCTGTCAGCCCTTACAAATGGAAGCCAGGGGACAGCAGTGTGAAGCTGCTCATAGATCATTGTCAGTCTGCTAATGACCTCATCTATGATATCAATGAACTCCCTTGTTTCTTAGGTAGAGCTAGTATCTTTACATTCTATATAGGGGAACATATTGTACAGTCAGGTAGGGAAGGAATGAGTCTGACAGCTGTAAGGAAAGATTTGATAGATGATGATGTAATCCTGCAGATCACACTAAGTCAGCCACACAGGAGAGAATGATCAACTGTCTACACAGGAGAGCAAACTTTGGGCTTGTTGTCAGACTGAGTGTCACACGACACAGCTGCCCATAAAGGTTTAAAATTTATGGATGCAACTGAGTTGGCATGAAACAAATTAGACTGTTAGAAAATTGTTGATGATTTAGCATTACATATCCCAAAAAAATGGTGGAGTCCTTCATTAAAGAAGAACTCCCATCTTATGTGTGGACAGGAAGTCTATTTCTCTATGCATTCCTATGGGAGCCTCACTCTCAGTCTCATGGGAATGAATAGAGAAGTAACTGACTTCCTGCCCTGGGTCAGTTGGAGGTCAGGGAGTTGGTCACATGACCCAGCTACAATTAGAAGAGAGGGGATAACTCACAGATACAGTCTCTGATAAGAAGATTACATTCACTATATATTACATCATGCACCTTTCTAACAGGTCAGTGAATCAAATTTTTTGCAGGAGTTCTTCTTTAATGCACTCTGGGTTACCATTGGGTTTGTTGTATAATTAGTACGCAGCAAGCTCTTGGGCTCCCCCTAGTGGTGGCTGCAGGCAGGCAGAAATGTACTATTGCCATAGTGGACCAGTAAAGATATTCAATATCCTCTGCCTTCATCTAGTCCTCAACTTAGTTCTGTGCAATATCCATAATAGAATTCATCGGTTATTCCACTTCTCTGCTCTGGAAGCGGACATGTAATACATTGTGTGCAATTAGATGGGAGAGTGAACCGCTTGGTTATTACAGCAAAATATAAAGAGTGAAGACGTTTGTGCTCCACTGTGGAGCAACAAAACAACTTAAGTAACAGATAATGAGCTCTTCAAGCGCCTGCATTTATCAGCATTGTGATATGTATATGGACGCCCCTTTCAAAGACAGTGTTTTCTTCCCCGCCATGTAATTAAAAGCATCTGAAGAAGCTTTAGATCCGTCTTCTATCAATATTACAATAGCATGTTGTCATGAAACAACTTTCAACATGAAAAACATAGAGCGTGCCTGAATCTCACAAAGCTTAATTAGTACGTTCTGCCGAAGCTTCGGAGGTAACACTGCAATCATTATATGCCACAAAATTGTAGTGTAAAACACTTCAGAATTATGGGACAGGCTAATCCTCAGTCATTTCTGATTCTTTCAGCTTCTTTTTCAAGGGGGCTCAATGTATTAAATGTGTTGTCTTAATATGCATGAAGCACATGGTCTGCACATGATGTGCGGTCTTCCGCTCAGGACCTTCCTTTACTTGAGGCTCTCCACTCTGACTAACTAAGAGCAGCTCTCATTCAGCCATGCTCAGTCCAGACATCTATTATATGCTTGATCATTTGCTCAAATGATTGACCTGTAATACTACATTTATCCTGCTGCATCCACAGGGTTTCAGAAGCTGGACTCACAGAGATCAGCTAATTGCCAGGTTTCATTGCCTTAAGGAAACATCTCCTTTAAAGCTAAGGGCACTTGCTGTTGTCCACTATATGGTTTATGGCACTGCTGGCTTCCCGAAACAGCAGATTGTGGGGGTTCCAGGTGTTGGACACCCACTGAACTGCAGACATACATTAAAAAAAAAAAATGATTGTCTCGTTAGGCAGTAAGGTGCCCAGAGGGGCGTCACTCTTGGCGGAAGGAGCCCAGGCACACCTCCTGCTAGTGCCCAAGCCTACCCTCATGCTGGGAGCAGGGAAAAGGTGGCAGTTATGGCTTGAATGTGAAGTAGGAGGGGTGAGTGAACACATTTTGGCAGGGAGCGTGCCTGGGCTCTTTCCTGCAAGAGTAACGCCCCTCTGGGCACCTTTCTGGCTCATTTGCATACCAAATAAACTGGATTTTCATAAGATAGAAAACATCTATTGCTGGAACAAAGGCACATCTGGAAATAAGGTACTAAGTCCTATTTGGCTATGGCTTTACTTTAATAGCGACTATCCTGGTGACAGATTCCCTTTAAGAGTTATTCACGTTGATGGTTGTATCTATAGTTGAGTGAAGCGTAAGCCGAAGTCACATAGTTCAGAACTTTGAAATAATACTGTTTGGAGACCCGTCTCCATATAGTAATAGAATGTATGGGCTCCGATGAGCCAAAGTAAGTTATTCACAAAGTTGCGCTTGACTTCGTTGAATAACTTCGGTAGTTGATTTTTAAAGTGAAAAAACACTTTAAAACATGAAACCGAACTCGGCTTCGGTTCTGAGGTATCAGTCAGAATCAACTACCGAAGTTATTCAATGACGTCATGCGCGACTTCGCAAATAACTTACTTCGGCTCATTGGAGCCCATACATTGTAATACTGTATGGAGACGAATCTCCGCAAGTTATTTTTTGTAAGTTTTGAACGAAGCGACTTCGGATTTAGTAAGTTATATCCTACTGCTTTTCACTAAAGAATTGCAAATTGCATGACTATCCTTGGTGTCATTGTCACCATCCACCTGCAACGTTACACCAAGATCTGGGAGTGCAGAGCAGCAGAGACAAGACCAGCATTTGAGCAGAGGGTGATTATAGTATAGTTTGGAATTTTACCCCTTGGTGGCCAGCTGGAAGAGTGAAGAGGTAGCAGTTGCACCTGGGCCCTCATGCCTGAGAAAGCCCAAAAGCCCCTCTGCCACATAAGGAAACACCAACAAAATAAGTACTTGCATTGCAGCAAAAACCATTTTTTTCTAGTAATCAGCTTTTTTGAAACTGGGAAGAAGCTGACTCTAATGAGATGATTAAGGGTACTTGCTACAGATGAGCGAACGTGCTCGTAATGAGCACTGTACCGCTCGGCTCACCTGCGCTCGCATGGGCGCAGGCAGCCGCTTCCGTCCTCCTCACCCGACGGAAGCGGCTGGCTGCGCCCATGCGAGCGCAGGGGAGCCGAGCGGTACAGTGCTCGTTACGAGCACGTTTGCTCATCTCTAGTACTTGCACACTAGCGTTTACAAATTCCGGTATTGAGCTCCGTCATAGGGGCTCAATACCGGAATAAAACGCTTCAGTTTTGTCCCCATTCATTGTCAATGGGGACAAAACTGAACTGAAGAGAACGAAATGCTCCTAAATACATTCCGTTCAGTTCTCTTCAGTCTACAGACCAGAGAGCAAACCGCAACATGCTGCGGTTTGCTCTCCGGTCTGGGCATCCGCACCAAGAAGGATCCAGAATGACCCCCAATGCAAGACTATGGGGACGGATCCATTTGGTGTGACACAATAGTAAATGGATCTGTCCTGCATTGACTTTCAATGGAGTTCATGACGGATCCGTCACCTTGCACTTTTCCCCACAGCTCCCTCCTCCCTCCAGCAGAGGGTGCTGTGGGGAATCTTCCCTCCCATTGTGCGCGCTGTCCGGAGCTGCTGGGACACAAGCTGGGGCCTCTGACAACCAGAAGCCAGCAGGACACCGGGAGCCTTAGTAAGTATGGCTTACTTACAAGCATGGCTTAGTAAGACACAGTGAGACTGTGTCTGACACGTGTGGGGCTGGAACGCGGCTCCGGACCCACATGTGCACCTGCGGCAGCACGGATCCAGCGGGTGCTGCCACTTGTGTGAAAGTAGGCTAAAGGAGACCCTACACATTAAGCTAAAGTCGGCTGAACCCTTCAAATTTGGAAGGAATGGCCGACCATATAATGTGTATTAGCTGTTCAGTGGGAGAAAAAAAGAATTGGTCTTGTTGAATTTTAACATATACAGTACATTCCTTTGTCCTCAATGGAAATAAGCTGTTTTCAGTGTGCCAGATGTCTGGCACTAGCTTATTTCCATCTCCCGAACACTTGCATGCTTGGCCGAAGTGAGTTAGCATGGGATATGAATAGCTAATGACCTGAGAAGCATCGGAAGATATGTGGCCACTTTAAAAGGGCTTTCAGAACAACTCCTGTCTCCGTGATTAGAGATGAGTGAAGTATTCAAAAATTTCATTTGGCTACTTTGCCGAATTTTCCCAAAAAATTTGCTTTGTGACAAATCAGGAAGCACATTTCTTTCTAATTAGTGGGTGCAATGACAGGGAGCAGCGCTGCCCCCCGTCATTGTACCCTTCAGATGCCGCGTTCATAGCTGATCGTGGCATCTGACAATAATAACATAGCATAAAAGTTTTTTAAAAAATAAATTAAATCATACTTAACTCATCCATTTTTTTCCGACGGGCCAGCCACCGCCATCTTGATTGAAGATCTGGCGCAAAATCTCACCTGGCCCCTGATGACGTCATACATCACAGTGCACGGGATTTCGTGCAAGATCTTTAATCAAGATGGCGGCGGCCGGCCCATCACAAGCAAATGGATGAGACAAGTATGATTTTTTTTTTGTTTTTTACACCATTTCAGCATAAATTGATCGCTACAGAGAAGCACAAGGAAATTTGGCTTCATGGCGAATTGAATTTTCCCTGAAATTTGGATCCACTTTGTGGACCTCGATTCGCTCAACACTATCTGTGATCTCTAACGTAGCTCACATTTCTTCAGTTCTCCAGGGATGTACATGTATATATGATGAGTAATGTTAACATCTGCTTTGATATGATCCTCTTACACAAGCCAACGTCTTGGCCCTTACTGCCCCTTTAAGGATGAAAACAACTTCAAATGATGGTATTCAACAGAATGTGAAGAAACTTTCAAGGCTCTGCGACCTTGAGAAGATTGCGGTATCACTTTTTTTCTCACTTTCTATAGGGTCTTTCTGTAAGGCTGCATTTACATTGCTTGTAGACCAATATCAGCACAGCGTCTGAATATGATTATAATTACAATGGAGTGCAATTGAATGCATGGCACATGTTTCTGCTAGCTCTCCGCAGTGCCTCCCGCCTGCCGTTGCTATGGTTCTGTCTACCTCTAATGTCTATTTGAAGGTCACACCAGCTTCTGATAAGAATCTCCTTTGGATTGCGTGGCCAAAAATCGCTCTGTTCTGCCAACTTCTTCAAAGTGTTAACAAATTGAGCTCCTGACATTTGCTCGTCCTGCTTCTGCTGATGAAAACAAAATTGTTCAGCGATGATTAATGGCTTTTTGGTGAATAAACCTGTGACATGGCGCTCATGATCCCAGCTTAAGTGGTGATGGGCATATTCATTGCAATGTGGAGGAAATCAGATTAAATGGCCACCGTTTTATTATGGACGGATGATCTGTGTGCGTAATGCAGATGAAAGCCTGGCGCCTTTCAAAGAGCTTTTAGACAGATCTCATTCAGATGTAGCAGTGTCTTACTCGAAAACCAATGTCTCTATTGTCGTTTTCAATGTATGCCGCCCATAGATGAACAATGTATGGAAAGCAGATTACAGGACAAATGCAAATCTAGGTCCACAGGCAGTATATATCTATATTATCTCAATTGTGACACACAAACATCAAAGCAATTGCCACAAACCTTCCCAAGCCTGTCCTTTTATTGGAGGGACAATTCCAGTCGCCAATAGCCCTGCTTTTGCAGGGACTGCAGTACCCCAGAACAGGGTACTAACAAATTGTTCTTGATCTGATGTTAATTAATCTGTTTGTATGTATTCCAAAAAGCTGTCTGTAGGTCGCACTGTTTAGTTAATTATGCCCTGACTCAGCAGAAGGAATTAGCTATCCCCTCTGAGGGAGGAGCTTTCTAGTCAGGATTGTATCAGCCACTACAGTGTTTAGCTCTGCCTGCAGTTCAGGGCAAAAGCTAGTTTAGTTCCAGGAAAAACATAATTTCTGTTGAGGGAACAATCTTTGAGGAAAGCTGGAGAAGACATTCATAGACTGTTCAAGATCATGAGGCCATGTGTGCTAGCAAGGTATCTGCTGTTTATGGCCAATATAGAAACTTTGCTGCTTGTGGAAGGATTAACCCCTTCGTGCCCAGCGCCGTACTAGTACGATGCTGGGCTCGTGTTTAAAGATGGCGCCCGCTCCTCAACGGAGTGGGCGTCATGGCCGCGGGTGAACTTCTGATTTATACAGCAGACACCAGCGGCTCATGTCCGTGACCAGCAATAAAGCCGATCGCGGACATTTAACCCTTCGGATGCCACGGTCAATCCTGACCACAGCATCCGAGGGCTTAAAACACCGGAAGCGCGCGCTTCCGGTGTTACTCCAGCTCCCCCATCTGGCGATCAGGAGAACCGGAGTACGTATGCAGCAGCCCCTGTCATAGTCAATGACAGGAGGCTGCTGCATAGACTTTCCTATAGAGTCCTTCTGTGTAATAGGGCTCCATAGGAAAGCATTAAAGTCATCATAGACTCCAATGCTAATGATTGATTGCAGATGATTGCTTGCAATAGTTCTGTATGGGAACTATAAAAAAGTGTAAAAAAATTAAATAAATAAGGTTTTTAAAAAAATAAAATAAAAAAACATAAAAGTTCAAGGTTATCGCCGCATGCAAAAACTACTATAAAATATAAAAAAAAAATTTTCTTTCCCGTATGGAAAACGGCCGATTCGCCATTTTTTGTTGCTTTTTTTTCTAAAAATCTTTAATAAAAAGCAATCAAAAAGTCATACACACTCCAGAATGGTATCAATAAAAAGTTCAGATCGCCCCGCAAAAAATGAGTCCCCATACAGCTCCGTACACATAAGTACCAAAAAGTTATAGGGATCAATTTTATAACTATTTTATCACTATCAAAAAGCAAGAAAAACTACACGTATTACATATCGCCGGATTCGTACTGACCAGTAGAATGAAAGTAACTGGTTTCAGTTTTAATGAACATCAAATGCTGTAAATAAAAAACTTGGAAAACTGTAGCGAAATTGCGTTTTCTTTGCAATTTCACCCAGTTTGGATTTTTTTCCCGCTTCCCACTACACCATATGCAATATTAAATAGTGGTGTTGGAAAGTACAACTTGTGCCGCAAAAGACAAGCCCTCATACAGCTATGTGAACAGAAAAATACAAAAAAATGGCTGTATGAAGGCAGAGAGCCCAAAACGAAAACGGAAAGAAAAAAAAACAAACCTCCGGGGCTGAAAGGGTTAACGGTTAACAGCACCTTTCACACTTCCCATTCTGCACTATAGTAAAGAAAGAGTTGTTTATTTTCTGTCTGGTTACTGACTCCTGCACCATACGCCGTCCACAGCACCTACATCTCCTGGCTTGCACCTGTTCAGGACTCATAACACCAAGGGCACTCCAACTACCATTAGGCAGGAGCCCCAACATTAAGATGTGCCTGAGGGAAAAAATGGTGCGCCCTCCTATCACTGCCCTGGCCCTAGAGAGCATCAGTTCAAGGATTGCCACTGTGGATAATTATAAGAGCCAGAGGCACTACCACTCCCATCCTTTTCTGGGGCTTGCAGCAGGACTATTCCTAATTTTCAGAGATAGTCCCTGCAAATTCAGGCTGGGGCATGCTGAAAACAGGAGGAGCTAATGTAAAACCCACCCATTAAAGGGCAGTCCTGCATAGTTTGAAGGCGATCCTGGAACATGGCCTATTTTTCCTGAATTTACCACCTGTAAAGTTGGTAAGTATGCAAATCCCATTTTGAACCCCAATAACTCTAATTGCTTAAAATGTCCCTTATTGGGACAGAAGATCTGATGTATGGTATGTATCATGGTCATGTACAGTATACAATGTGGATTTTTTTTGTATACAATGCACTTATGGCTCATTTATATATTATAAATGTCCCCAGAGACAGAATTTGAAACTACTGAGCCCAGATTTAATATCAATATCTGGGTCTCCCAAATCTCATATGCAGTACTGTTTAACGTGGCAAACCTCTCAAAAAAGAGATGGGAATAGTAGCCAGGGAAAGGTGCAGTTACGGAAACGGATCAGCGGCTGGCGCTTCGCTTTTCCATAACTCCCATTACAGTGAATGGGAGGTTCTTCTGTAACTCAGATTCTGTAACAGAACAGCTTGCTTGTCTACGTTGTCTACATAGCTCCCATTCACTGCTATGGGAGTTATGGAAACTGCAGAGCACCGGCTGCTTGAAAGTTTCTGTAAGTCCGTTCACCACCCACTTGACATTCCCTTATTGGCCAAGAAAGGCTGACATAGGACATCCCCTTTAACACTTCTTCAATTGTTCACTAACATGACATATTAGGAATATACAATGATTTATATATACATGCAAATATTTGGGCACCTTTGGTCAAAATTATTGTTACTGTGAACAGTTACGCAAGTTAAGGGTGAAATGATCTCCAAAAGGCATGAACTTAAAGGGTTTCTGTCACCAGTTTTTTCGGTATGAATCAGGCTGACATTAGAGATGTGCTAATGTCACCTGATTCCAAATATATATCTGTTTTATTTACTGGTGCCCCCATTTTTATATAAAATGAACTTTTATTTTATGCTAATAAGGCCTCTAGGTGCAAGGGGCGTTGCCCCTGCTCCTAGAGGCTCTGTTAATTGACAGGACCAGGCAGAGAAGAAACACTCCATTCACCATAGCTTGCAAGGACCTTCAATGATGTCATGACCATGTGATCCTTCACATGGTTTAGGAGGAGACAGGCTGTTTGTGTGATCCTAACCATGTGACTGATCACATGGTCATGACATCATTGAAGGTCCTTGCAAGCTATGGTGAATGGAGTGTTTCTTCTCTGCCTGGGCCTCTCAATCAACAGAGCCTCTAGGAGCTGGGGTAACGCCCCTTGCACCTAGAGGCCTTATTAGCATAAAATAAAAGTTCATTTTATATAAAAATGGGGGCACCAGTAAATAAAATAGATATATATTTGGAATCAGGTGACATTAGCACATCTCTAATGTCAGCCTGATTCATACCGAAAAAACTGGTGACAGAAACCCTTTAAAGCTGACACATTCCCTTTGTATTTTAAGCAAACACAATTTTACATTTTCAAAATAACAAAAAAAGGAAAGGGATCTAAAGCAAAACTTTGGGCACCCTGCATGGTTAGTACCTAGTAGCGCCCCCTTTGGCAAGTATCACAGATTGTAAACGCTTTTTGTATCCAGCCAGAGGGGTGTTTAGGATCATTATCCATTTGTAGAAGTATGCTTTTTTCAGCTTCAGTTCAGCTTTCAGAATTTGCTGGAATTTCATTGAATCCATTCTTCCCTCTACCCATGAAATGTTCCCCGTGCCATTGGTTGCAACACAACGCCAAAGCATGGTTGATCCACCCCCATGCTTAATGGTGGAGAGATGTTCT
>ONZH01004190.1:0-24634 GCA_900303285.1 Rhinella marina
GAGACATATGCTTATTCATTCATTAATTCATCACCACGGAATATATATGCTGTTTCTATAGGAACTATTTACAAGAAGAAAATGTTCTTATTCAATATACATTTTTATATTTTATATTTTTATATTTTTGATTTATATTTTTGATTTATTATTAACTAATTTTAAAGGAGGATCCAGTATATATGAGTCTGCAATTATATTTACAATAATCAAATATCAATTATGAAAACGGAAGCAACATAATTATGGTTTATAGTGATTAATCATGCTTTTAATTATTGATACATGAATCATGATTCTTTAATGGTAATCATTGGGATTAATTTAGATAGCTAGGGGAATATATTTGAACTAAAACGCACCAACTATTTATTTATTATTTGTGATTTTATTTAACCCCTTCCAGCGACCGCCAGTTTGGACAAAATGCCGTAGCCCCATTTTTCAAATTTGACATGTGTCACTTTATGTGGTAATAACTTTGGAACGCTTTTACTTATCCGAGCCATTCTGAGATTGTTTTCTCGTGACACATCATACTTCATATTATTGGTGAATTTGAGTTGATACGTTTACCTTATTATATGCATTAAAAAAAACTAATGTGCAGAAAATTTGGAAAAATTTGCTATTTTCAAAATTAGAATTTCTTTGCTTTTAAGATGTATAGTGATACTTCATAAAATAGTTATTACTTTACATTTCCAATATGTCTACTTTATGTTGGCATCATTTTGTAAATGTCATTTTATTTTTTAGGACGTTAGAAGGCTTAGAAGTTTAGAAGCAAATTTTAAAATGTTTAAGAAAATTGCCAAAACCCACTATTTAAAGTTGCAGTTCAGTCATGAAGTCACTTTGTGCGGCTTACATAGTAGAAACCACTCATAAATTACCCCATTTTAGAAACTACACCCCTCAAGTTATTCAAAACTGATTTTACAAACTTTGTTAATCCTTGAGATGTTCCATAAGAATTAAAGCAAAATGGTGGGGAAATTTCAAAATGTCATTTTTTGTGCAGATTTTCCATTTTAATCCATTTTTTCCTGTAACGCAGCAAGGGTTAACAGCCAAACAAACCTCAATATTTATTACCCTTATTCTGCAGTTTACAGAAACACCCCATATGTGGCTGTAACTTGCTGTATGGGCACACACCAGGGCACAGAAATAATGGAGCGCCATATTGTTAACAGGCAGGACAGATTTTGCTGGAATGGTTTTCGGGTGCCATGTCACATTTGAAGAGACCCTGAGGAACCCCTAGAAAGAAAACCCCCAAAAGTGCCCCCATTTTGGAAACTACACCCCTCAAGGAATAAATATAGGGGTGAAGTAAATGCTTTGACTCATAGAATTTAGAAACGCATGGCTGTGAAAATGAAAAATTTACTTTTATTTCCAATATATTGTTGCTTTAGCCCCAATTTTTTTATTTTCACAAGGGCTAACATGAGAAAATTTACCCCACAATTTGTTATGTATTTTTTCCTGAATACGGCAACTTCATATATATGGTCATAAACCGCTGTTTGGGGGCACGGCAGCATTCAGAAGGGAAGGAGCAGCATCAGGATTTTCTAACATGTAATTTGCTGAAATTGTTTTTGGGGGCCATAATATTTTTATTTTTTCACCAATGTAGCTGTGTGAGAGTTTTTTTTGCGGGAGGGTTGTAGTTTTTATTCGTATCGTTTTGGGGAACATAAGAATTTCTAGATCTAACCATAAAAAATCATAATTGTAGGTTGGTTTGTAATATGTACCAGAAACCGGTCATGAAAAAAAGTTATATACTCTACTCTAGCTGTCATTTCCCATATCAATTCCCATGTCAATTCCCAATATAAGGAGATCCTAAAAATAATTAAGAAACACAGGCATCACCTCTTGATAGATAAGGCAATAGGACCATTATTAACAACAGTTCCACAAATAATATATAAAAAAGCTCCCAATTTAGGCTTAAAAGTTGCACCATCACCACAAAAAATGGATGTAACGGATGTAAGGTCGAGCTAAGTAAGTAAAGATTTAGAAATTCACGGAAAAAAACAATGCACTAAAACAATAGATGCAAACAACATGTGGACTAAGCCCTCACTCTATTAATAAAATCTGAGACCTGCCTGAACTGAGACCACCGTGGCGCTGGGTAGGTGGGCACAGATGTATTTTGATCAAAATGTATTGGGTAAGAGTCTCAGATTTTAACAATAGAGTGAGGGCTTAGTCCATATGTTGTTTGCATCTATTGTTTTAGTGCATTGTTTTTTTTCCGTGAATTTCTAAATCTAGCCTACTACATCCGCACATTTTACTATCATATTGTGCAGGATGTTTGTATCTGTTTTCCGTAAATATTTTTTTAAGTAAAGATTTATCATCTCACAGACGTGTTCTCACACTTTAGCTGGAGGATCTGCATATTTAGACCATGTGATCATAAAAGGTCCATATATTATTAACAGCATATTATCCAACAGCAATAACACAGTTGGCCAGTAGGTGACAGGATAAACCCCAGTATTATTTACGCCATACATATAAACAGTGCAGCATATCATATAGTGCGGTACATTTACTGTATTCATAGTGCATTTCCTACTGGCTCCAGTGCAGCTCATCTGCAATCTCAAATGTATCCTGATCAAGGCAATATGACTTCCCTGATATATTGCCACTGTCTGTCTGCGACTTTTCCCATCAGTAGGCAGCTCTATGGCCTGTGCACTTCACCCACTTTTTTTGCAATATATTGATGTATACAGACCAGAGAATGGACAAAGGACACTCTATGGGCTACACCTGGCAATGGAAGGCTATGGGTACCTTTGGCATGTATTTCAGGAATTTTTCTGGTGTACATGTAAACTATTGTAAAATACCTTCCCTTAAAAGGCGTATGTCAGCAGAATCAACCCTATTAAACCAGCCGTAATGCCTGGCACGCAGGGGTAGACTGGGTATTTAAAGTGGCCCAGGGAAAAAAAAGACTAAAAGTGGACCCATTCTTTAGCCAGATGTAAATTGACTGAAGACAGAGCCAACAGAGGTAGGCAGGGATAAGACAAGTAGGCAGGGCCAGCAGTACCATAGTGCAGCACAAAATACTGCCGCCGGAAGATCCAAATACCACAGTGCAGCATAAAATATCACCGTCCTCCCCACAGTATTCCATGTGACTGTTCTGAGGATGGCGATACAGCTGCTCGCAGGAAGGTACCTACAGCTGCCAGTAACTGATGCCCCTCTCACTAATTAATGCTGAGAGCATTGGTTCATTATGTACCCAGCCACCAGCCATGAGGAGGGCTTGAGCAGCCCCCTGGGCATTGGCCCGCCAGAAAATATCCATGTAGGGTCTGGGGCCAGCCAGTCCCTGCTGGTATAGCTGGCTCTGCTGATTAAAAGCATATGTTTCTTCTCCTCATCCAATGCTACCTTTAGTACAAATTAGTGTTCTAGAAAAAAATATGCAAATTAGGACTTAAGTGCACCAAGGGGCAGAGTCTGGTCACTCAGTGCGCCTTAGTTTTTCTGCTCTGCTTTCCTGGAAACTCCCTTCTCCACCTGGACCTGACAATTAAGTTATGGAGGGAGTATCCAGGGAAGCAGACTGGAGTAGTTAAGGTGTGGAGAGGGGTCAGAGCCCGACCTTGGTGGACTTAATCCACAATTTGCATATTTTAAACAATACTTTTTTTTCTCCCAAAGCAGCAAAGGACCAGGGGAAGAAAGGTATGATTTTTAATCAGTAGGGTCAATGCTACTAGACATTTTGACTGGTTTATTATGGTTGATCTTGCAGACTTTAACAACATGCAAATAAAAAAATCTAGTCACTGACTTTCGCCTTCTTTGATTTATAGTGTAAATATAGATTTGCCTGGAGAGGGTGGAATTATACAATGCTGTGGAAGATGCTGGATCTTAATAAATAAAGGATAAAGATAAATTATGATGTGTGAAACGACTGCTCAAAGATGAAAAAACCATGCATCTTCCCTGGAGATTCAGTATTCATTGCTGATGGCTTTCCAGCCAAGTGCCATTTACTGAAGGATGCCAGATGTCTAATTTCTCTCTATCCAGAAACCTGGTTTTTTTATACATTAAATTTGTAGTGGAGGTTCTGATCTCTGCTTCTTTCACTGCCAATTAGTTGTTCCAGACGATGATAGAGAAAAGGTTTTAAGGAGACGCTCAAGGGAGATAATAGACATCAACAACTTTAGTCTGCTAGAAAATGATTACCAAATTGCCGCCATGCTTATCCCAGATATCTGACGTACAACAGTCCCAGGATATTGCTGTGATAGCTACTGCCCCAGGTTTAGTAAGGTCCTCATGTGCTGACTTGTTTAAACTCTACATACAGTATGTCTAAAGCCTCATGCACATGACCATATTACTGTTCCGTGCAACCTCTGAGTTGTATGGAGCCATAATACAGAACTTGTAGAAGTATATGTGGTCTTATTGTCTCTCGTCAGGAATCCAACAGAAACAAAAAATCATTCTACGCTCCATCTGATGTCACATACTTTAAAGGAAGACTATCTCACTGTACAGAGCACCATAGGGTGGCACTAGGAGTGCCCTTGATTCCATAGTATGCTGTGGGGACTCAGTATGCCAGTCTACAGGCTCATGCACATAGCTCTGTGCTCATTTATTCACACGTCGTGGTCATGTTGTGTTTTTTTATGTGATTTTCCAAAATCGATGGAGCAACTTTGCTGCTATTTCAGAAAATCACTGCACAAAAAGTATATCAAAGCCTTGTTGGAGTTATGCTGTTAAAGAGGTTTTCTAGTCATTACCTGTTAATGATGAATCCTTAGGATAGATCATCAAAATTGGATCATCAGGGTTCCCAGACCCAGCAACCCTGCCATCAGGGGAATAACTACCATAGCGGCAGACCATGTGACTTCTATGGGGCCCAGGGCAAAAGGGGGCCCAGTTGGTATCATCTCCTCTTCTACCGTGGACTCTACCCTCTAAAGGAGCAACTTTTAGCAAATGAGGCAGTGGAAAAATGGCCCAAGGGTCATTGAAAGGGGTGTAGGCAGAAGCCCTTCTGTCTTGTGTGGGGGGCCTGGTTCGATCCTTGCTATGGGGCCCTTACTTCTCTATGTACGCCACTGTCTCCATTCAGTGGTTGTCACTAGCCGTAGCGCCAGAACCAGGCACCAGAATTACACAGCAATGTACATTGTGCAGTGGTCATGCCTAGTTCCTGCAGCACTGCTTCCTTTCACTTAAAGAGGACCTGTCACCACTCCTGACATATCTACTTTATACCACATGAAATTATAATTTTGGAACATTTATTCTTATGACTGTGTTGGGCCATTCCTCTATTATTGTTACTACTAGAAGTTTATGAATAAATGTACATCATGCCAACGCTGTAGTAACAAGCTAATTCCACTACAATGTCCCATGGTGGAGGTATAAAACTAAACACCATTCTAGAGTACAAATGCACACTGCCTCCAATATCAATAAAATATTTCATCTTTATTTAAAGTGCATAAATATTTAAAGAACAAATACAATGGATCGACACACATTCCACAGAAATAGGTGCCATCTGAGGTCAAAAGTAGATGCAAGTGGCAAAAAACTACATCCACATCCATTATCAATTCAAAGCATGGAATACAAGTAAAAGATCCACTTGAAAAAAAATATACATTATAGACCCAGAAATTGCACTTATCTCGTCTTGAATGGTGGTGGTGTAGCCAAATAGCTGATCAGTGGGGGTGCAGGGTGTTAGACTCCATCAATCAGTTATTGATGGCCAATCCTTAGAATAGGCCATCACTTAAAAGGTGGACAACCCCTTTTAACAATGAATTTCTTTGGAAATAATTTGCTTTACTCATATTATTGACATTTTGGAGAGCAACAATAGAAGCGACCACCAATGGTCATAGTAACAGTCATATTAAAAACTTAATAAAGAACAGTCTGTTCAAAACTGGTACACTGTTTTTGTGCCCTCTATTACATTAGTTATCACATAGTCAATTTAGCCTGTTCTGCAAGCTTGTTCAGCTGTGGCTTTCGCTCCTGACTCCCCCTACACATTCACAGTCCTCGGGGGATAGCCATAAACCACCTCATTCATGACTCACCAGAAAATGATTAACCGTTAGTAATTGTGATACATGGACAGAAAGGAGCATAGCTTCTTATATCTGATCTAGCAGAAATTAAGAACCATTATTATTTTAAAACATAGCAGTCACCCCCTTGTTTGCTGAACCCCTGTGCAGATTGTTACAGATCTTACCAGACAAGCAGATGCCCTAACTTGCAGTTTAGCACTGACTAGATTGGTGCAGAGTCTAAAGAATCAATGTATTGTTGAACTGTACGCCCTACAAGAAGATATAGTCTTTCACAAACATATTCCAAGATGGCAATCTCCAAAATAGTCACTAACTGTCTGCAGGTGCACCATAGCGCTGAACAAGTAGTGAAAGCATGAATGTAGCCAAGGTTTGTCACAAGCTTAGTGAAGAAACAAGCCAGGAGTCTATACCAGGTGTGGAACCACAGGAACCAGGAAATAAATCCAAAGAACAAGGCAAGAGCATAATCCAGGAACAAACCCAATGCTAAGGTCAGGATGAAGAACCAGGAAAGGAGTACAGAAACAATAAGTTAAGCAAAAAAATTTGTCTGCAGGCAATGCTGAAGTCTCTTTATATAGTCTACCTGGGTAACATGAAAAAAGAGTAAATTGGGATGACAATATGCTCACCTGAACCTTGCCATAGCTTGTAGGAGGGCAGAGAGGCTGTGGCATCAGAAGTACATCTGACTACCTAACAACCTGACATGGACACCTACTGAAGCCATGGCCAGCAGCATGGATAGAACAAGGTTGCACATAGGACATGTCCACCCCTGCTGTGTGGCTTGAATTTTCAACTTAAAGGGAGCCTATCACCTAGTTTTCACCTATATAACTAACAGCCCTGCCCCTGAGAAGATTGCAGACACATCCCAGACATACCTGTGTGCACTGTGTGTCTGTATTGCATGTTCAGAAAAAGCACTTTTATTCTGCAGGAAAACAGCTCCCAAGTGCCCAGCTGTGCTGCTGCAAGTGCCCAAAGCAAACCAGACTGAAGAGGGGAGGGCTGCTTTAGCTGCTCATATCTTGGGATTGGTAGCAGATAGAAAAACTTCTGACCTTATTTGAAAGCTGGCATTCAAAGCTTTAAAATGATACCAAAATCACATATATCCAGTATATCAGAATCAGGGGCGTAGCTATAGGGGGTGCAGAGGTAGCAGTCGCTACCGGGCCCAGGAGCCTGAGGGGGCCCAAAGACCCTTGTGCCACATAAGAAGACACACAGAGTACTAAGGGAAGGGGGGCCCAAGCTGAACTCTTGCACCAGGGCCCATGAGCCTTTAGCTATGCCCCTGATCAGAATATATAGTTGTTAGAAATCGAGTCGGGAGAGAAAGCTGTTTTTAGTTTCACTTTCAGCCGGGCACTTGCGAGCTGTTTTCCTGCAGAATAAAAGTGCTTTTCCTGGACATGTAATACAGACATGTAGTACACACAGGTATGTCTGGGATGTGTCTGCAATCTTCTTTGGGGCAGTGCTCTTAGTTATATAGGTGAAAATGAGGTGACAGACTGCCTTTAAGATTTGCAGCACCACTTGAACCACTTTCTTCACTTTAGACAATAACTGAAAGATTGAAACTCATTGCGTAGGCTGAGTAACAAAATTAACACAAAAAACGTATGCAAAACTTTATAATTTTATGTTTTTCTTGTTTTCCCCCCTTTATATTTCTCTCTTCTTTTTTTTTTAGTTGAATGTAGCTCTCAGGGTTAGAAAGATTGGTTCAGAATCTACAAAAGCTTAATATCATCATAGTCCAAAGGATCTAAGTGGTTGTTGTTGTGTGATGTCTATGCCTGAAGAACGATATAGAAACATTTTAAAACTGAGAAATTGATAAAATGAGAAAATTGCGCAAAACATATAGAATATATTACAAGGGCTTCAGGGACGGTATTGCTATGGCTCATTACCACGTAATTTGAATTTCACATTGATGGAGTATACATCATTTACAGTAGAGGACACTTCATAAGATATCTGTTGACACTTCCATAGAAGACATTTCCATAGATAAATAGGTATGTTGATTAAAACACATCAGCACATTCATTTGCAGCTAAAAGAGTGCTCCGGTGTCCTTGGTGGTAGTCTGTTCCGTTAAATGGACTTCATCTTTTAAAGACAGACAGCACAGATGTTTATTTGTACTGTGTACATACATGTATATATGTATATATGGTGTGCTGTACTGTGTATATTGTTTTCTTTATTTTGCTGGATGACAGATTTATGTTTTCCTCCACAGTGCTGTTGCATGTATGGTGTTTCAACTGTCTGAATGAATAAGTGTGTTCTGGGTGACAGCTACAGGGGTGTGCGGAAAACTGGCAGTTATGAAGAGCTTGGACACTGATACTCTGCTTCCTACCTTGCTGACATCAGGGGGAAGAGGAGAGCCCATAAGAGAAGGTTTGGTGCAATGGGTGGAGTGCAGGTACTAGACTTGAGTGCTTAGGGTTAGTGCAGTGGATAAGTAGGCACTTGGTCACCAATAGGAGCAAGCCTGTTCCCTCTGCAGAGAGGTGGGGAAGACAGGTGGCTATGGCTGTGGAGTTGGTGAATTGAAGGTCAGGACATAGGCATGTGTGGAGCAATCAATGAGGTTGTTTGCAATGAATGGGCAAGACCATGGAGTGAAGCAGTTTGGCTGATTTGCTAAGGGTTTTACTGAGGCATTAGTTTTTGCATTATTTCTATATTTTGACATCTCTATGTGTATTACACTTGTACTGAAAAATTATTATGTTTTAATACCCTGCACTGTTATGTCACAATGTCCATGGTGATATTTCTGTGTTCATTATTCCTGTTCTCTCACATGATCAGGTCTCTTATCTCTGTACTCTGACATCACTGTGTGGAGTATTCATATGCTGAAACATCACTTTTAGCATTATCCCTATATTTTTTACTTTACTGCTTGAGTAGAGTACAATTGTATTGTTACATCACTGTATTAATTATTACTTGTTGTGGCATCACTGTGTGCATTATCTCTGTACAAATTTGTGATACCCCTGTGCTTTATGTAAAGAACCATGGCACAGAGTAGAGGCAATAATCAGTTTCATGATCAAAAATAACATTGGTGGGTCTCCATTTTAAGTTTTGGTTTGAAGGCCAGGACTAAAAGTTGCCAAACAATATTAAAATCCTTTGACAGGCATAGATACTGGGTCTAGTAGAGAGCCTTAGGACCATTCCAATGTATTTTTTTCTAAATTAAGTAAATTGAGTAATTGTGTAGGCCACCATACTGTCAGTGACAACCCAATGTGCTAGCAGATATTGCTAGCTACAGATGGAACTTTCTAAAAAATAAAGTGACAACATTTGTTTCCAAAAATATATAATAAAAAAACCTTATTTAACTTATATATCATTTTCTGATTATATATTTCCTTTAGACAAATGTATAGATATGTTTTATCCTGTGACTCAACCAGTCCAACCTCAGTCAAACCCTTGAACATGCTAAGACCTACCACAATATTAGACCTTCCATAATATTAGATATTAACTCATAACCACCATAGGCCACCATAAATGTTCCCATTTAACCCTTCACCTCTGTTTAGGTAGGTACCAAATTTCCAATGAAATTTTGTGTATGGAGGTATTTTTTAGGCATCGTGTAGTGGTATTTAAGGAAGGCAGCACTCCAAAGCTGCATTGAGCAGCTGAAACGTTGCTGACATTGGGTGATTAAAACTAAATTTTTTTTGGAGTGCTGCCTTCCCTGCGTTCTTCTGTGACTTGCTGAGAACTTGGATTCGGTCTCCTGTCGGCTTGCACTCGGTCTTTGGTTTGTGATTTGTTTCTTTTTTGTTGTTTTTGTTTTTCTGCTTTTTGTTCTTGGCGGTGCCGCTCCATACATACATTTTCTGTGCACTCATACTTAGAGATGCCCACCAAGATACCAAGAATAACTTTTGGCATGTCCCACTATGTGAGTCACTGTATGATCACTTCTTCTAAAGGTTCCGTAAAATTGTTAAGATAATAAAATATATTGTATACTCATCACTTAATCCCCCTCCATTTCCAGTGGTGCCACTCTGGTCTGGTCTTGAGTATAGTGGTGAGTATACAAACTTTTATTATTTTAACTCCTTTACTGGGTTTGGGTAGCTTTTTAAATAAGGTGGACAACCCTTTTAATTGATCATATCAGGTTGACACCTCTGTAAAGATGTATACTGAAATTAACTCGCAAAGACTTTTGGACCCAGTTATGTTTAGACTGATTGACTAATGTATTCTTTCAGGGAGGGGAGCATTATTGATAGTTTTTTTGCTTGCATACAATGGTGTCTACCAATTTATTAAAGGGAATGTGTAATCAGAAAATTACTTATTGTTTAAATTAAGTTTTTATGTTTAACATATTAAAAAAAATCTGATGGTGTTATTTTTAATTTTTCATGTTAATAGCTATACTTAAACTTCATTCACTGCTAGGGGACTGCCCGAAACAGCTGAGCCAGCACTCGGCAATTTTATGAGCTTCCATAGTGGTGAATGGAGAGGGTCCACACTTGCACAGTGTGCTCTGCTTCTCTCCAGGGCCAGTTCTAAAGTTCTAACAATTTATTTATGTAAGATCAATTTATTATTATTATTTTTTTTAATGGCCTCTTTAGTTAAATGCAGGGCATTTGACCCATTGACAGCCATATTACCTCAAGAGTCTATAGCACAAGTTGTTTGCTCTGACTATGTGGTACACTCAGCCTACTGTATGTAACCTAGGTACCTAATGCTACCTAAGTATACCAAAAAGCTCAAAATATAACAATTATTCATCCCTTCTATCTACCGTTTCATCGTCATCACCAGCACCGTCATCAACACCACTAACTTTGTTTGCCTGTCTGATATCGATCTCCCGACCAAACACATCCTTCTTGTTTTTGTCATTCACTTTGTTCTGTAGTGTTCCCTTTGAAGAGAAAACAGAACATGCAATTTGTGGGGCCCTTTGAATCCAGTCAAAACTAATTTGAATTATGTGAAGGAGATGAAGCAGACCTAGTTCCTTACATTAGGAGTAATAGCTGGCAGGTATAATATACTACTGTTGAACCAGCATCCGACCCACCACAGAAACCCTAATGTGATTCAAGCATACTTCACATGAGCAACTTTTTCACCAAAGACCTCACTAGAATATGTAGAACCTTTACCTGAAGTGGAACCTTCATCTGAATAACCAAGTCTAAGCAAGCCCTGAATCCTCCTAAATACATAAAGCTTTCATTTGAACTGTTCACTTTAGAATAGAAGCCTACTTAGAAAACATACAGTCATTAAATGATTTCTCACTGAAATGTAATCTTTATAGCACTACATCATTACACTACATATAGACTTCATTGTAATATATGCGTTATATGAAGATCTTTCTAATGACCTTTTTGCAGCTAGGTCTGGCTGTAACCATGGCCAGGGGTGTCCTCTTTGTCTAGAAGAAAGAATGTTTCACCATCCTCACAAATGGGGCATTTATACTGGAAATGCAGTGAGACAATGAAAAATCCAGCCACAAGATATTCATGAGGGGCTTATAGTATGCCACTATATAGGCATATATTGTGTTCAGTTATATTCTTTAAAAATATAATAATACAGATTATTGATACTATGTTTCTGGAGATGAAACTCATCCACAGATGAAATTTGATTGCCATATTTGGGGTTGGGAAGGAATTTTCCTCTATTATGGGTCAATTAGTATCCACCTCATATGGCTCTTTGCCTTCTTCTGGACCAACACTATAGGATCAAAGGTTAGGCCCCTTTCACCATATGTCCCGGAGTGGCATCGATCGTTCGCACGGGAGCGCACAGAATCATTGATTACAATGATGCTGTGCACACTGGGCCGCCCGCAGGGCTATTGTCCCGCACTCATGGACCGCATGTCTTAGAGGGCATACGGTCGTGTGAAAGGGGCCTTAGACTTGATGAACCTGTGTCTTTCTTCAATGTTACTGTATTACTATATGTAGAGAAAGAGTTTTTGTTTTTCATTTCAATTAATAAAGCCTCTGGTATGGCTTGTACACAGATCTAAGAAGTAGTTATGTTGGAGTGGATTCACATTACTGTGTCCGTCAGAGATACTGTATACATTAGGAGGACTTTCCATTGTATACCACTCACAGAACCCTCTGACATATGCCACTATATAGGCATATATTTTGTCCAGGTATGTGAAGAACACCATTACAGAAACCCAAAAGACCCCATTATAGTCAGTCACGTGACAGATTTGACATGTGACAGATCCATCATCCATCAGATTTGATGGAGCAGAGCAATGAAAAAGATTAGTATAGATGTGAACAAACCATTAAACATGGTGTTTGAAACCCAGTTTTTGGCCCTTCTTCACTCCCATCTTCTGTCTCCAGCAGGTCTTATTTGTAGGTTCAGAATGCTGAGGCTTTGGCTGGTTGCAGGGAGCTACTGTTAGGGTCACTGTATGTTGGAGCCTCACATTGTAAAAAAAAATGGTTGATGAATGCCAGTATTTTAGGACTCTGTAGAACAATTTATATATATAGATGAAGACTGAGAGGCCCTCCATCCTCATCTTTTTATCCAGTGTATCCATTGTTTATGAAAATGACTATTAGTTCATAAATAACTCCCATCCTCCTTAGTTCTGCAGTGTACAGGGTACTTCTTCATATAAGGAAAAAAAAATCAGTTTTCAGCTTCCTAGTATATAATGACATTTCATAGGATCTTTGTTTTCAGCTGGAGGAGTCTGGGAGAGCAGGTCTCAGGAAGGTAGACCTATCTACTCGATTTCAGCCTTGTTGAATTACACGTCAATCAGTACGTTCTGTCTGTGGCTGTCAGTAAAGTCACTTGCATTTGATGACAGACATTTCCAGAGGACAACTTTGGCTTTTACTCTGTGCTGTCCAGCTGATCTAAAACAAAAGCAGTTCCTGGAAAGCGTTTCCATTATATTGCATTAGTCAGGATGTAGTGATGAAGACCAGCATTAGACAGAGCAGGGCATTCTCATAACCTTGACAAATGAACTCACAGTCAAGGTCAAAGAATCGGAGACTGGGATCAGGCCCTGAAAAGACATAGGTGTGAGTGAGATAACACACAGTAGAATTAGCGAGGGTCGTCCTCTGTATGACCAGACTCCCACTGAGTTTTTATTGTGTTCATTTTTATAATGTTAACAAATTTAGAAACCAGAAATGGTTAGGAAAATATAAACTATCATCCACACACAGCATGTTTAAAGCAATTTTACTTAAAGGGACGCTGTCATAATGGAGTATTTTCACAAACTCTATATTTATGGAAAACAATTACTTTTTAGAATTTATGGCTTTTTTCATTTTTATTTCGGCAGTACTATGCCATTGTTGATTAAATACAAACTATTTTCCTTCAGTCAACACAAATAGATAAAACCTCCTATATAGATAGGTAATCCATTGTCAACTGAGCCATAAGCCATGCCCCATAGTGACGTGACATCTCTTTTACTGTGTGCTAGTGTTTCTGACTAATAGAGCAACAAGTCATGGACTGACACCAGGGTCATGGCCATACACCAGTGTCAGTGATAGTCTCTGACTCACTAGCTGTGTTCCTGGTTCCTTTTTCCTGTGCTTATTGGATTGCTTGTTCCCCTGACCTTACCTTGTCTTCTGACCACTATCTGTCTCTCATTTGATACTGTATTGTCCATCTGGTTCTGATCTCAGCTTGTCTTCTGACCACTCTCTGTCTCTCTTCTGATCACTCTCTGTCTTGTTTGGTACTGCATAGCTTGTCTGGTTCTAACCCATTTACTCTGGTATTGTGTGTGTCTGTCTTTTGTTGTTTGTCTGTCTCTGCACTTAAATAGCATAGGGATAGTCACCCAGTTGCGGTCTAGCTATCTAAGACTTATACTGCAAGAAGGTAGGGAAAGCGGGCTGGGTTATAGCCTTAGGGCTCACTGTCCTTGTCTGTCCCTTCTAACAGTCTTAAAAGTAATGTGTGACGCTCTAACTGAGTCTTTCATCCCCTTCCCTCTCTGACTGGAGATGTTATGTTGGGGGTTTCAAAAACTGGCACCACTCTGCTATGATGGGAGGGTACAGGCGCTGCTCTACTCCTCCACTTCTGTCATCACTCCGGTGGTCCGGCCCTGCCAGTCCCCTGCAGATTCCCTGTGGCAGGCCCGGTGCCCAAAGTCTGCTGGTAATTCCTCCATAAAGGCCATGGCTTGCTCTTGCCAGTAGAACTTCTCATTCCTCTGCCTTTAGGGCATGTGCTCTCCATCTGACTCTTAAAGAGTCAGCCAATTTGTGCCAGCTATTGAATGGCAATTCTGAGGTACTTCAGGCAATTTCCTCAGTGGAAGGGTGCCTGACCAATAGGCATGTCATGGTTACTAGCCCTATGACTGTGTGCTGTTAATATCTGCTATATGTTGTCTGCCTGTGTACTGACCTCTACCTGTTTCCTGATTCTGACCGTTTGCTAGCTGACCTATGCCTGTTTATTGTATTGAACCTTTGCTGCCTACCCTGACCTTGGACTGTTTCTCAGATTTGCACATACTCTGCCTGCCTTGACCACTGCTTCTCACCGACTTTGCTTTTGCTTGATCCTTCAGTGCTCTGCACCAGTGTTTCTGACTCCGGTAGGTCATCTGTCAACCACACAGGGGCAACTCCAGGAGGTAGTGGCCTGGCAGTTCCCCGCAGCAAAGCCCAGATCCCAGTATAAGGGTTAAAGGGTAAAAACCAGGAGGCTACCAGCATTAGTCTAACGTCAAACCTGTTCGTTGACACCATGGTTCTACACCCACTGCCGTAGCAGTAGTAAATGGTCTCACAGAGAAAGTCAAGATAACCTGTCTTTGCTAGCTAGTTTGCTAAAACAAATTGGAAGTTAAAGGCTTATTTTTGTAAAAAAGTGCTAGGGAGCCAATGAAGAGTTTTAGTAAATCTACAGTACATGTAGGAACATACATACATCTCTGCTGCTAAATTTAAGGAAATATTTCTTCAATTGCCGAAGCTTAGTTCTTCTGTTATAGAGCTTCAAGTCTTCTGCTTCCTTTCACAAAGCTATAGTCAAATTCAGGTAGTCTGCTGCTAGCGACAGGGAGTGAAAGATTACTCCATATGTAATTATTATTGACTTCAAAGGTGGTATAAATCTGTATGCAGTAAACTCCCCTTAGTGATAATTACAGCCAGGCTAAATTGTGAAATTTAGAGGACTTATGTTAAAAAAAAAAAAAAAGATATTTTTTCATGTCAGAGGTCCATAACCTTCAATTCCCCCCTTCCCAAGCAATGAAGGCCACATCGGATAGAATATATGCAGAACTTGCAAGAACCTTTCTGGAGCCTTGGGCATGGGCGGTCTTACAGATTGTGTTCATTAAAATCTGCTCCTGAACATATCAATGTAAGTAGTGTTGAGCTAATTTTTAAAAAATTCGATTCAGCTGCTTTACCGAATTTCACAAAGAAATTCACAAATTAGTCGCCAAGCACATCTTTTTGTAAGTAGCGGGCGCAATGACAGGGAATGGCGATTGCGCCGATCCATGTCATTGAACCCCTCAGATGCTGCATTCATCGCTGATCGTGGCATCTGCGAATAATAGTGATGGATTTCAGAGGTTTAAAAAATAATACTCACCTTATCCATTTCAGCGTGAAGAGGCCGCCATGTGAGATCTTCTATCAAGAGAGCTGTGGTGGCCTCTTCACACTCAATCAAGACAGCTGTGGTGACCTCTTCATGCTCAAATGGATGAGATGAGTGTGTTTTTCTTGTTTTTTTGCCGCCTTTTTAGGGAAAATTGATTCATTACCACCAAGCACAAGTAAATTTGGCTTTGCGGCAAATCGAATTTTCTCTGAAATTCGGATCGAAGTCCACTTTGGATACTTCCATTCGCTCAACCCTATAAATAAGTAATACAGATTTAAGGTTATTCGTGCTCTTTATTAGTATATTTGTAAATTTAGAACGAAGATTCTATGAGCAATAAAGGTACATAAAGGATTAAAGTTCATTTCTTTCTAGACTAAAAAATGACCAGTCACTCCACAAGTCTATGAGTGGTAATCTTATATAAAGTTGTTAACGTTTTACTTTACTATGTTTCAGTTACTGTATACCTGTTCCTTTGGGAGCATGGTAGCAACCAATGTGATCACCATTACATTGCCCATAATGTTTGTTGTTTGCCACTCAACGTTATAAAAAGATGAATATGTAGTTTTAACACTTTAACAGAAGAGATTAACTCAAATTATTTGTATTACTGGGGAGATTTTTAGAAGTCAAAGGTCTGTATCATCCCTCCCCACAGCACGTACGTGATTTCTGGAATCAACTTTTAATTATGGGTCTGTGACCTGCCATGAGAAACTGAAAAGTTACAACCTCTATAATTCCCTAACTTTTCCAGCTCATCTTCAGATAACAAGAGGAGGGGTAGCAGAACTCAACAAATAAACACCAGGCTTTGTGATCCAGCCAACTATGCAAAATGAAGTCCTCATCCTGATCTATCTGTGGACAGGCAGGAATTTTATGTGAATATGACACATCAATGTAGTGAACCTCAAAGCCCAAAAATGATTTGTCAGGAGGGAGATTAATTTATGAATCTGGAGATTGGAATCAGTTTGATCTGTAAGGGTATGGCCATGCGCTCAGGTATGCATAAGCAGTGCTCAGAGGAGCACTGGTACCTTCTCAATACAGCTGGGGGAGGGGGGGAATGGGATGTCAGACTTCCACCGATCATATACTAGTGACCTATCTAGAGCAGTGTTCCCCAACTCCAGTCCTCAGGGCCCACCTACCAGTCATGATTTGAGAATATCCCACAGAATGAAAATCCTGATGTATTGAACCTAATTATATCATCTGCTGAATACTAAGGAAAACCTGAAAACATGACCGTTAAGTGGGCCCTGAGGACTGGAGCTGAGGAACAGTGATCTAGAGGATAGGTCAACAGTATAAAATATTGGAACAACCTTTCAAATGTGATCAAGATTGTGTAACAACCCAAACACCTTTTACACATCTCCCCCAGTAGTAACACAAGGTAAACCATCTATGGTTGCCACCATGTGGAGGAGAATTAACTCTATCCATAACATTGGAGGCATTGTCCTTTATCTTTCATGCATCCATTCCGAACCATAAAGGCAATAGGTGAGCTGTACCCTGTTTTTTTTCTTTTCATTGTTTGGCTGTGGTAAAACTGACCTTTTACAATACCTTCATTCAATGGGTCAGTATGATTACAGGGATACCACTCTAAGGGCTCGTTCACATCACCGTTAGGGCTGATAGTTAGGGCGTTAGTTGATTTTTGAAGCGGAGACAAAAGTTGTGCACGCAGGACTTTTGTCTCCGCTTCAAAAATCATCTTTTGAGCGGAAACCTAACGGACCCCATTATAGTCTATGGGGTCCCTTAGGCTCCGTTGGGCTCAGTTATACCCCGAATCCGTCCTTTCCGTTCTCCTGCTCCTATAACGGAGCAGGAGAACGGAAGCCCTAACGGTGATGTGAACGAGCCCTTATACAGTTTTTCTTGTGTTTTAGTACTTAAAAAAATAAAAACTTTGCTAATTGATTTTTTCTTTGCATCTCCATATTCTGACCCCAATAACTTTTTTTATATTCACATCTGCAGAGCTGTGTGAGGGCTCATTTTTTGTAGGATTAGCTATAGTTTTTGATACCATTATGTTGAGTGTGTGACTTTTTGCTCACTTTTTATTAAAATTCTTTTTTTTGGTGCAATGACAAAAAAAGGCAAATTGGCCATTTTGATTTGTTTCCTATTAAGTATTCACCATATGGGATGGGAAACCTACGTTTATATTCTAATATCTCAAGCATTTTGAGATACAGCAATGCCTTTAATCCTTTTTTTTTGTTTATTTTCATTTTCAATACTATTAAAATGTTTGTTTTTTTTTACTCTTTTTCAAGTCCCCTAGAGGACTTGAACATGCGATCATCTGATCATTTCTCCCATAGACTGCAATGAATAACCATTGCAGTCTATGGGGGATAGAACTATCATTGTGGTAGCCTAGGAACTTTCCTAAAGCTCGAAGCTAACACAACAAACGAACAGCTTCTCCAAGTGGTGGAGATCTTCAGGTCCCAGGAGTGTATTGATCCCAAGAAGCCTCTCAGATGCCATGGTCACAATTGACTTTGGCATCCGCCAATCACAGAAATTGACTTTGGGTGTCTGCTGGTGTCTGGTTGTTAGGGAGGCAGGCCGGGAATTCCCTGTGAAGAAATGCTAACCATAGCCGGTCTCGCATGTTAGAAGCACTGATGTCATTAATCATGTGATGCTGGGTGTGTCATGTGACCAGGAGGTCCTGCCTATTTAAACAGGCAACCTGCTGGCCACAGATTTCGCGTGATTGGTTTTCATTAGTTAGTTTGCCTCACTAGCCCTATATATTTCAAAAATAATTTCTGGATATCTGACCTCTGATTTGTGCCCTGACTCTGCTTCCTGACTGACCCTTTAGACTTGATGAGACTTCCTGGTTTTGCCTCTCTGGTTCCATTTATATGCAGTTTGGACTCTCCTGGTATTGCCATTCTGTCACTGCCAGTGGGGTACTTCTAATAGAGCTAGACCAGGCAGCTGCCATGGGGCCTGTGGAGTAGGGAGCCCAGCCCTGCAATAAAGGCCCCCTCTAATTACACTTACTTAGCTAGCTGTAAAACAAGAAAAACAATGTGAAGAAGGACCTATGATGATGTCATCATCATGTGATCAGGGCAGGCATACAGAGCTCAGCAGCTTTGCAGGTGAAGGACCTGTGATGATGTCATCATGTGACCAGTACAGGGAGACTGAGCTCAGCAGTGGAGAGGAAAATGTGGTGAACTACATGGGGAGTAGATTTTGTGTTGTGCCTGGAGGAGAGGTTAGTGGTGTCCTCAGATAGCCCATAACATCCTAGAAATACTGGGAGTTGTAGTTCTGTCCTACTGTATCCCTCTCCATGTAATGTTCAGTGATGCCCAACATGCTGGTTATTTGTAGTTCTCTCCTCTTATAATGTTCACTGATGCCATATAATACCATTCTGGTAATGCTCAGGTTTGCATTTCCCTCAACTTTTACCCTCTCCCTGCAATGTCAACTTGTGGCACATGATATCAGTCTGGTAATTCTTGGAGTTGTAGTTCGCCCCTCTTTTACCCCTCCATGTGTTGCCTTCTAATTTCCAATAACAACCCAGCCAGGATGAGACTTGTAGTTCTTTTGTCACTATAATGATGTTCTGCAGCATCTGAGGACTATATTAGGCATTGTTCACATCTACGCTAGTGATTTTCGCTGTTCTGCTCTGTCATAGGAGTACAACAAAAATCGTAGCATGGATCTGGCATATCATAGATGAAAACACCTAACAAATCCTGGAGCCTGGCAGACTGCAAAATTGTGTCCAGCATTTATGACCTGATCTGTGACTGAAGCCACTAATACAGATACGATGAAAGCCTTATGTATTCTGTAGCCTCAGATTATCACGTTCTGCAGCAGCTGAGGTGTGTATTATGATGTTCTGCAGCAGCTGAGGTGTGTATTATGATGTTCTGCAGCAGCTGAGGTGTGTATTATGATGATGATGATGATGACGATGAAATAGAAGCAGACAGCACTTCATGGAGGAAGGGGTGGGGTATGGGACATTATATGATAAGTAGTAGGCACAGTCCATGGGAAAGATGGCACATTATATAAAAGGTAGTAGAAGTGGGTACCGTTCATCCAGTAAGGCTAGGTGCACAATTGGAAGCAGATTTCGGTATTCTGTTCCAACATAGAATCAGACTTGCCGGCATGTACTGATCACCTCCAGCACCCGCTGCTTCCCGTTTACAATAATGGGGTCCGCCAGGATCCAGCGTGAGTACAGGTAGTTTGCAGGATGAAATACGGTTGCATGCAACATCTTTTTGCCCTTTAATTTTTGCCGGAACCTCTGCAGCGGATTTGCATGTAGCATAGGGGGTACTATGTGTGGCTTATAAGACTGCAGCCACAGCGTATTCCATGGGGGGCTGATAGGATTGCAGACACGGTTCAAGGGGGACCATGATTAGACTACAGTAGTTCATGATGGTGGCTGAGGGGAAGTGTCCGGTACGTTTGTAGCAGCCCATGAAGTTTGCAGATACAAATTTGGACTTGCAGTGCATCAATGGCTGGGTGGTGGTTGACAAGATTGGTACGTTTCTTTTTCTTTCTTGGTGAAAAGAGGCAGACAGGGAGGAGCCAGGAAGGTAGTGCAATGGGTTATGGTGGGTAGTGGGAGGGTTTAGGGGCAGGAGCATAGCTAAAGGCTCATGGGCCCGGGTGCAAGAGTTCAGCTTGGGCCCCTCTTTCCTCGGTGCTTTGTGCCCAGGGACAGCCTTCATGTCCTGCGTTGAAACGGGGGCACATATGAACATAATTACTATGAAGGGGGAACATGTGGGCATAACTACTGTGAAGGGAGCAGATGTGGGTATAACTACTGTGAGGTGCACAATGTGGACATAACTACCGTGAAGGGGCACATGTGGGCATAACTACTGCAAGGTGGCACAATGTGGCCATAACTACTGTGAAGGGGGCACAAAGTGGACATAACTACTGTGAAGAGGGCACAATGTGGGCATAACTACTGTTACAGGGGCATATGTGGGCATTTCTACTGTGACGGGGCACAATGTGGGCATATTGTAAGTACTGTGGGGGTACAAAAGGGGAACCCACTGCTGCACTAAGTAGAAGAGTGCACGGGCTGAGGATCATCCCTGGCTTCTCCTCGTCTACTCATCCCATCAGGTGTAATTATGTCACTGCATTGTGCCTGCTGGGGAGAGCGAGACGTGGTCTGTTCATCGGGCCTTCACTTATATTAGGGGGAGCACTTCTGTGCAGGGCCATTTCCAGACGAGAGGCATGAAGGCACGGGGTGCCACCTCGCTTCCTTAAGGGAGTGCTCATCTCTCTCCCTATTTAACTGAATCACCGACATCAGGATGGCAAAACAGTTAAATGCTGTGGTGGGGCAGAGGAGCTATGTGTCCCTATGTTCTCTACTCATCTTCATTGGAATTTCAGATGGTTTGGATGGTAAAAAACATATGTAGTTGGTAAATGGGACCCAAGCTGCACATGGTAAATGGGCCCCAAGAGGTAGATGGTAAATGGGCACCAACCTGCAGATGGTAAGTGGCCGCAAGCCACAGATGGTAAATGGGAACCAAGCAGCAGATGGTATTTACGGACATTATTGTTTAATAAGGAGGCAATAGGGAAGGATGGGGCAGCAACAGATACAGAATTAAGGTAGGCATACTGGAAATGTGTTTTTGCCCACCTCACTTCCCAAAAAATGACCTAAAAAGCAATCAGAAAGCCAAATGTACCCCAAAATGGTGGAAATAAAAACTATAGCTTGCCCCACAAAAATAAGCCTTCACACAGCAAAGTCAACAAAAAATAAAAAAATATGGCTCTTAAACACCATTTCAGCAAATCCCATGTTAGAAAATCCAGATGTTGCTCCTTCCCTTCTGAGCCCTGGTGTATCCCCAAACAGCAGTGTACAACCACAAATGGAGTGTTACTATATTCAGCAGAAAATGGGTAGCAAATTGTGGGGGGATATTCTCCTGTTATTCCTTGTGAAAAAGACAGTTTGAGCACCTTTTTCTTGTAAAAAAAAAATGTAATTTCATTTTCACAGCCAATTTTCATAAACTCTATGAAACGCCTGTTGAGTGAAAGTGCTTACTACACCCCTTAAAATGGTGTAGTTTGTGGGGGTTTCCACTTTAAGGGTACCCCAGGGTCTTTTCAAATGCAACATGGTGCCCAAAAACCATTCCAGCAAAATGTGCCCTCCAAAAATAATTAGGCGCTCCTTGTCTTCTGAGTGCTGCCATGTGCCTATACAGCAGTTTACGATTATATGTGGAGTATATATGTAAACTGCAGAATCAGGATAATAAATATTGTTGTTTATTTTGTTGTTAACCCTTATTATGTTACAGAAAAGAAATAGATTAAAATGGAAAATCTGCAAAAATAGCAAAATTTTTAAATTTCACCTCCATTTTGCTATAAAGAGGTTATTCAACCCCAAAAAGGCCCCCCCTAATGTCCGGGCCCCTCATATAGGTTAAACTTACCCCACTCTCTGGCACCCGCTCCCTCATTATGCCACTGCATCTCCCTGTCACATGGATCAAAACAACCGGTGAGGGGGGTTAGTGGACAGCCAATAGCAGGCTGCAATGGGGACAAGGATCGTGGGTAACGCTAGGGATGCTCGTCCCCGTCGTGGCCTGCTATTGGCTATACTCCCCCCCCCCCGTTGCCAGATGTTTTGATCTGCACAACGTGGAGATGCAGCGGCAGCCGTTCGGACATCAGGAACGACACAGGTGCCGGGGAGCGGGGTAAGTATAACCTGTATGAGGGGCCTGGGCATTGGGTGGGGACAATTTAGGGGTTGGATTCCTGTGGAATACCTAAAGGGTTAGCAACTTTTCTAAAATCAGTTTTGAATAGTTTGAGGGGTGTCGTTTCTAAAATGTAATTTATGAGCGGTTTCTATTATGTCAAGTGACTTCAGAACTAAATAGGTCTATAAAACATTGATTTGGGAAACTTTCAAAAATTGCATCTAAAATTCTAAATCTTTTAATAAAATAACATTATCAGAATGATGTCTACATAAAGTAGACATATGGTGAGTGTTAATTAATAATAGAGATGAGCGAGCATCCTCGGGTGGAAATTGCGTGCGTTTTTTCATAATCCGCACGCAATTCCTATGCATATTTTAGTATGTACACTAATGCGTACGCATTTCATAAATTAGTACGCATTAGCGTACTAATTTATAAAATGCGTACGCATTTGTGTACATACTAAAATATGCGTAGGAATTGCGTGCGGATTTTGAAAAAACGCACGCAATTTCCACCCGAGCATGCTCGGCCGAGCATGCTCGCTCATCTCTAATTAATAACTATTTTATGAGGTAGCACTATCTGATTTAAATGCTGAGAAATTCACATTTACAAAATAGTGACATTTTCAATTTTTTTGGTAAATTTTGAATTTTTTTTTTAAATTAAGGTAAAACAAATTGACTAAAATTTACCATTAGGATGACGTACAATGTGTCACAAAAAAAACATATCAAAATGTCTTGGATAAGTAAAAGCATTCCAAAGTTGTTACCATATAAAGTGACACGTCAGATTTGCAAAATTATGTTTGGTCCGGAAGGGGGTAAATGGTCTGGTTTTGAATTAGTTAATGTATGGGGGTAATATGGGTCTTCTTACAGTGATTTGCTTAGTAATAGTACATTGGATTATGACACACTCAGACTCTCTAGCCAGGATTCCAATGATGACATCACAAACGATACCTTAGTATGAGAGCGGCCATCTTGAATGTAATGGGCTCACACTTTATGAACATACCCTATCACTAGTGGATGAAGTATTACCTGGGGGGATAATTTATTTTGAGACTTGTGCTACTTTTCTGGCATTCTAAAAGTCACAAACTTTGGCACATGCAGATTTAATGCAAACATTTGTGACTTTAACCCCTTGGTGACAATGGACGTACCGGTACGTCCAGGGCGCGAGGTAGTTCGCGCTACAGGGCGTACCGCTACGTCCTGCATGTAAACACCCGCTGCGCAGTGCAGCGGGGTTTACATGCTGTGATGGCGGCTGTTAGCCACAGCCAGCCATCCATAGTGAAGACCAGCCATTCACAGCAGGCACCAGGTACTCTGCGGGGATAGCGCTATTCTGGCAAATCCCCGCCGACTGTCAGGGGTTAGGGGGAGGTCAGGGTGTCCCCCCCGCCCCCCACGATCGGCTGTGATTGGTCAGTGACTGGTCACTGACCAATCACTGGCCAAAACATTGGCGGGCGGCTGCGGCGATGTGCGGGCGGCTGCGGCGAGAGTGCCACCCGCAATGATTTTCCAGGATGGCGAGCGGTTTTCAAGCAGAGTATGAGCATACAGCTGATACTCTGCTTGAAACTGCTGACATCGGTGCTGGCACCGATGTCAGCAGTTTAACCCCTTCCATGCCGCGGTCCGTAGGAACCGCTGTATGGAAGGGGTTAACAGGGAGGGAACTCCCTCCCTCTCCCATCGGGCGCTGCGGTGTGCTGGCAGCGCCGATGGTGTGGCCAGATGAGAGGGAGGAAGCTCCCTCTCCCTTCCATCGGGACGCTGCTCTGCTGTGGCAGCGTCCCGATGGTTTACCATGGCAACCGGACGCTTTCAGAAGCCTCTGGCTTGCCATGGTGTAAGCTAAGCCTCATAGGCTTAGCCTGTGTGAAAATACACTATACAGTGTACTGTAGTGTATTAT
>ONZH01004191.1:0-16782 GCA_900303285.1 Rhinella marina
AAACATTGCGACAGACAAGAAAACATTAAGGGGCGGGCAGGTGGGGCGCTGATCCAGGTCTTCTTTTCGTCTTACAGGCACTGACCACAGCAAGGCACATCAATATAAAGAGGATTCTTTCTGCTGTTTACTTCTTGGACCAATCAGGAACCCAGAATCTTCCCGCCTCACAACTGGACATAACCAGAAATGACCACCTGTGGTAAGTACCACTGAAACATAAAAAGGGACAAGGAATGTGTCTGGGCCCCCCCCCCCTTTCCCAAACCAAATTCTCATCCTAACCTATGGTGTCCTAGCATTACATACAGCAATACAAAACACACAGGGTAAGGTTACTTTCACACCTGTAGCACTACGCTCCGGCCACCTGATCCGGCAGAGAATGCAAGAAATTGGCCGGACACAAACTCAGGCATGCAGCAGTTTGTGTCCCACTGATTCTTGGCATTTTTGCCAGATTGTGGCCAGATCTCTGCCTGACCCCATTATAGTTAATGGGGCCGGCGGGCATTCTACATCCAGCAGTGCCGGAGCCGGTAAATTCCAGCAGTCTGTTCTCTGCTGGACCAGCCTGCCAGAATCACTAACGCAGAGGTGAAAGTAGCCTAATACAGCTCCACATACCTCCTACATCCAGTGACGTCTTCTTAGATGTAGATGTTCTCTGTCCTCATCTTCTCCTTTCAGACCAGACCGCCATGATGATTTCTTCCAGCCATCTCTTCTCTCTGTGGAGTTTGACAAATAGACATCTTAGTTTCCTACTTTTCCATCATTCTCCCACCTTCTTGAACTCCCCATCCTGCCACCCCCAATACTGAGACGCTGTGCTCCCCAAAACTATACTGCAGAAACAGTCCCCCTCAAATACTACTGCCTTCAGTAATTAAAATAACTGCACCCAGGAAATAGTGTCCCTGACACTAAATTATAACCAAAATGGTCCCCAAAAAAAACTGTGCTAAGCTGATACTGTGCCCCCCACTGTAATAGTGCTCCCCAAAATCCCACCAATAGAAATAATTAGTGCCCCCGGCCAGCCAATGTCCCCATAGTGCCCTCATAATGTGTGCCAATGCCCCCTACTGTGTGCCCAAAAAACCATCTTAGTGCCCCTATACAATAGTGCTCCTCTCCCCCCCTTCTCCATAGTGCCCCCCATGTCTGCCAGTATATAAGATAGGGCCCCTATAGTGATCCTCCCCCTCCATAGTGCCAGTATATATATAGGGCCCCCCATAGTGGTCCTCCTCCTCCAAAGTGCCCCCATAGTGCTCCTCCTCCATAGTGCCCCCATGTGAGCCAGTATATATGATAGGGCCCCCATAGTGCCAGTATATATATATATATATATATATATATATATATATATATGGCCCCCCCATAGTGCTGCTCCTCCATAGTGGCCCCCATAGTGTTCCTCCTCCATAGTTCCCCCAATGTGCTCCCCCTCCATAGTGCCCCCATTGTACTCCTCCTCCTTCACAGTGGCCCCCCATAGTGCTCCTCCTCCATAGTGCCCCCCATTGTGCTCCTCTTCCATAGTGCCCCCATTGTGCTCCTCCTCCATAGTGGCCCCCCATAGTGCTCCTCCTCCATAGTGCCCTCATAGTGCTCCTCCTCCATAGTGCTCCTCCTCCATAGTGGCCCCCATAGTGTTCCTCCTCCATAGTGCCCCCATTGTGCTCCTCCTCCATAGTGGCCCCCCATAGTGCTCCTCCTCCATAGTGCCCTCATAGTGCTCCTCCTCCATAGTGCTCCTCCTCCATAGTGGCCCCCATAGTGTTCCTCCTCCATAGTGCCCCCATTGTGCTCCTCCATAGTGCCCTCCATAGTGCCCCCATTGTGCTCCTCCTCCATAGTGCCCTCCATAGTGTCCCCATTGTGCTCCTCCTTCATAGTGGACCCCTATAGTGCTCCTCCTCCATAGTGCCCCCATTGTGCTCCTCTTCCATAGTGCCCCCATTGTGCTCCTCCTCCATAGTGCCCTCATAGTGCTCCTCCTCCATAGTGCCCCTCCTCCATAGTGGCCCCCATAGTGCCCCCATTGTGCTCCCCCCTCCATAGTGCCCCCATTGTGCTCCTCCTCCATAGTGCTCCCCCTCCATAGTGCCCCCATAGTGCTTCTCCTCCATAGTGGCCCCCATAGTGCTCCTCCTCCATAGTGCCCTCCATAGTGCCCCCATTGTGCTCCTCCTCCATAGTGGCCCCCATAGTGCCCCCACTGTGTGCCAGTTTAAATGAAAAAAATTAACACTTATACTTACCTCCTTGCCTCTGTCAGCGACGCGATGCAGGCCTCTTCCTGCCTGTGCCGGCCTCTGATAGGCTACAGGCCTAGTGCCTGCAGCCTATCAGAGAAACGGGGAAGGGAGACGCCTCTCCCTCCCCTGCCCCGCATTATCCATCTGTATCGTCGTCCTAAGGACGGCGATACAGATGGATATAGAGATGAGCGCTTCCAAAATGGAAGCGCTTATCTCTCCCTACCACCGGCAAGAAGGGCCCCTCTGCAGCCGAACCGGCTGCATAGGCAGTATGTCCGCTCCTGGGTCATATGCTCTGTCAAGTCAGGGTGGAGTGGTGGATGGTGACTCCGAGTACCACATCTCCAGTAATGTGGCCACTGAGAGTATTATATTAATCTACACACTGTTTCTCTGTGGGGATCATTCTTTCATCCCAATTTTTCCCCTTTTCACTTTCCACTATTAGGGTACAGCCACATGGTCAGGTTTCCTGATGCAGTTATGGAAGCCAAAACCAGCAGTGAATAAAAAAAAGGAGAAGTTGTATCTGTCCTGTATACGTTCTCCTTTTATGATCCACTCCTGATTTTGGCTTCCAAAACTGCATTCATTAACCTGACTGTGTGTCCTTTTAAATGATAAATCACACACATGAATAAATAAATCATTGAAAATGGACTTGTAAACTAAAAAAAACTGTGAGAAATTGGTCTTTGAAAAGTGTAATCAATATTCAGTTGATAAGATAGAAATGCAATGGAAATTAAAAAAAAAAAAACAACTTACACAACAGTCTCCTTTAAGAAAGGCCATCTACTATGTCCACCCTACTTAATTCATAGTTACATGGTTGATCACCTATGATCTGAACACCTGTAAGATAGTAATGGAGGATTAAACAGTGTTTTTGTGACTTGTGATATATAGCTTTATTTATAATGTAAACTAAAGAAACAAAAAAAGTACTACAGTATCTCAGGCAGCACAATCACTTATGTGCTTCACTTATATAATTATTGCCAGGGCTGCCATCAGGGCAGCACTGGTGGTATTCTTATCTGAGGCTTGATACTAAGCTTGGGGGAGGCCCAACGGCCAGTGTAGTCATAAGATTCTTATGGGAGTGTCAATTAGGCCGGTGGTAGCAGTTGCCCTGTCTCCCTCAGGACTGTGATACAGTTGAAAACTGCGTTGGGGCACAGTACCCGATGGCTCCCTGCTGATCGCTCTAAGGGTCCATTCACACGTCCGTATGTTTTAATCCGAATGTAGACCCATTCATTTCAATGGCTCCACAAAAAATGCAGACAGCACTCCGTGTGCTGTCCCCATCAGTTGTTCCGTTCCCTTATGCGGATCTGCAAATAAGATAGAGCTTGTCCTACTTTTGTCCGCATTATGCGGTCCGTGGTCCCATTATAGTCAATGGGTCCGCAAAAAAATGCGGATGATATGCTAAATGCATCAATATGTCATCCGCATATCATTCGCAATTGCGGATCCGTTTCCAGGGAAATAGAAAGAAATACCCTACCAGCATATATTCCTCCTTCCTTTTTTTTTGCAGAAAAACGGAATGGATGCAGATGTACAATTCGTAAAAAACAGAAGTTTTTTGCGGAAACACAGATCCGCAAAATCGGAGCGAAAATCTGGCAAACAAAAATACGGACATGTGAATGAAGCCTTATAGGCCTCGGTCTACTACGCTTAAAGGGGTTGTCCGAGTTATTTTTTTGTCCTTTGTATGTTTCTAACTAGTCAAATACAACAGCTTTTCCATACACTTTCTGCTTCTAAACTTGCTGGTTTATCAGATTTCACTCAGGGTCACATGACCTCTGATGTCAGCTTGCCTCCCTGCTAATCTTGTATTCATGCACCAAGAGATAACAGCCTGTAAAGGAGATGTCACTGACCACGCCCCCCTGCTCTGCCTCTGCTGCCATCTGCTCTCTCCTTGTATTCTTTCAGATAAAACATTAACCCCTTCAGCCAGAACACACTGAAGGCTTTACAACAGCAGCTGCAGATGTAAAGAGACACAGGATCTGCCCTCCTCACCCTACAGACACAGAGCTGACACTGGAGCTGATCTGAAGGAGATCTGTACAGTATTGTACAAGAAAGGTAGTGGGAAGATCCTGTGTGTATCAGCAGTGTGATTGTACAGCTGGGACTTGTAGTCCTACACATACAACATGTTGCTGAGTATTCCCGCAGACATGTCACTCAGGGCAGCTCTTGTATTCACTGCCTTTGCAAAGCAGGAAGGGGGAAGGGGCAGAGATTATTATTACTGCATGTAAACAAAGGCCAGAGGAGAACCAGGGAAATGAGGAAATATAGATTTTTTTTTGCCTAAAACTTGCTTAACTTAGTTATATATTACTGCCCATCAGATTAACAGTACTATTTTTTTTTCATAACCCGGACAACCCCTTTAAAGATTATGAAACATCCCAAATGCCAGCTCCAGGATGCAGGCCTCTAAGGCCAGAGGATGTCTGCTACGTGCTCTGTAGATATTGTCAGGGAATGAGACCCAGGTACATATGAGATTTTTTTTGTCTCTTTCACCTGCCCACTTGTGGACATATCTATTACTGGGAACACTATAAGGCATTACTGGGGCCACTATGGGGAGATACCCATACTAGGGGCATTCCTAAGGACAGTATGCAGAACTATGGGGACATATACAATGTTGTTTGCATTACTGGAAACACTATAGCTCATTACTGGGATTGCTATGGGAACACATCTAATAATAGGGTCATAATAATAAATAGGGCACATTAGGGGCATTTGTAATACTGGGCGAACAATAGACAGGCAGTGTTATTGCTGTAAGTGTTACAGGAGCATTTTTAATAACTGGGGCAATATAGAGGGCATTATTATGAATGCTTGACAGGGGGTTTCATTGTTATTGAGGTGCTGTACTATAGGGGAATCATCATTACTAGAGGCACGCTAAGGGGCATCATTATTATTGTGGACACTATAGAGCAGGGGTGCACAACCCAGGACCTGCATGTAGCCCCCAGGAACACAGAAACACAGTTGATCCTACAATCTGCTGTGTTTCTGCCCAGAGAGCTGCACAGCGCTGGATTAGAGCGCCTTCTTCTGCTCCCTAGTGACAGGGGAGTCCAGGAGAAGGTGGAAGCGGTTTATGAGCGGTTCTGCCTTCTCCTCAAGGAGCGCTCTGCACTGTGGTCCCAGCAATTACATGATCACTGGGCATCTTAGGGGCAGAGGAGCGCAGAGCTACAGGGTCAATAGACCCTGATCAGCTCTGCCTTTGTACAAAGCCCCCTCAGCAGGTTTCCCCAGTAACTGGGGCTTCTTGGAAGTGGAAATAGTGCAAAGAAAAAAGGCTGTGTCACCAGTGGTCTTTCATGGAGCACTGCCCCACATGAGATTGCACACACATCCCAGACATACCCGTGTGCACTTTGTGTCTGTATTTCATGTCAAGGAAAAGCACTTTTATTCTGCAGGGAAACAGCTCCCAGGTGCCCACCCAGCTCTGCTGCTGCAAGTGCCCAAAGCAAACCAAACTGAAGAGGTGAGGGCTGCTTTAGCTGCTCATATCTTGGGATAGGGAGCAGATAGAAAATGGTTCTGACCTTCTTTGAAAGCTGGCATCAAATAATACCAAAATCATAGCATTATATCCACTATATCAGAAGATATAGCTGTTAGAAATCGAGTCGAGAGAGAAAGCTGTTTTTACTTTCACATGCAGCCGGGCACTTGGGAGCTGTTTTCCAGCAGAATAAAAGTGCTTTTTCTGAACATGTAACACAGACATAAAGTGCACACAGGTTTGTCTGGGATGGAATGAAAGAAAAATATGGAAAAAGTTTAAAATAAAAAAGGCAGTGTGCCCTAGAAGTATTTTTAAGAGCTCTTGGAGAACATATTGTGTGGAAAAAATATTTAAAAAAATTAACAAAAAAATGTAAAAAAGGGGAGCGTGGCTTCGCTGCCGAGCAAAATGGCTGTCTGATCTCTTCGCTCTGGTACAGCACGGCTAAGCAATTCTTCCCGGCACCTAAAGCTCCTATCCTATTTTCACTCACAGTGCCCTCCTCTCGGCCTCATGATGACCAGGAACAAGCGTCAGAACCCCAGACAGGGGAAACTGGACTTTTATTTTGAGCGCGGACCGAGAAGGTGTGAGCCTAGGAACTTCCCCTTACTCCCCGCCGTCTTCTCTGATGCACCAGTGGGAGTCCCCAACTCCAGGAAGCGGTACGCAGCTTTCTTCACCTCACTGCATCGCAACCTCACCAAAGCCACCGTCTGGAAAGCCCAAACCTCTAGCGGAGGAGCATCACTTTCCTCCCTGGACAAGAGGAGTCTGGCCAAGCAGCGGCCTAGATTTCAAGACACTCATTCCACCAAGCCTCAATTAGGTGACGGCCCAGCGGCCTGGCAACTCAAAGAGGCCCTGACACACCTGTCTCAGGTAACCTGCTAAAAAACATGCTGGTAGTGTTCAGCTGCTCATTGCAAAGGGACTTTTCCTCTCTTTTGGCTCCATTACAAGCCTCTATCACAGAGCTTGACTCTGTGGTCTTCCACATGAAGTCTAAGATGGGCTCCTTTGCTACATCCCATAACCAACTTGTGGACACTTACAATGAGTTGTCAGAGGAGATGGAGCAGGTTAAAGCTAAGCTGGTTGATTTAGAGGACCTCTCCAGGTGGAATAACATCAAATTCCGGGGTATCCCGGAGGACATACAACCTGGAGCAATAACCTCTCACCTACAGGCTCTGATAATAGCTATTCTCCCATCATGCTCCGAATACAACATTATTATTGATAGGGCCCATAGGATCCCAGGACCATGCAACCTTCCCTAAGAGACGTGTTGGTGTGCATTAATTTCTTTTACATTAAAGAGTGCATTATGGATGCTGTCAGAAGATCTCCTAGTTTACCACCGCCATTTCAAAAGGTCAAGCTGTATGCAGACTTGTCCACCACTACATTGCGGCAACAATGCATATTGGCCCCCATAACTGCTACTCTCAGGGAGAATAAAATCCTCTATAAATGGAGCTTTCTGGGGAAGCTAGTGAATACTCGTAATGGCGTCCAACACACAGTCTCCTCTGTGGAAGCAGGTCACTCACTGCTGGCATCGTGGAACATCAAGACAGAACCCCCTGGTCACTTTCCGCAACATCTGGACCCGGAGTGGCGCACTGAATTTCTCATAACCACACTTTGTGCCATCGGGTGCCGTTCAGTACTCTGGGATCATGCTGAACTCTCTTCCCCAGTGAGAGGAGATGGCACTTTTGTTGGCACTGATTTTCTACACTTCACTGGTTATTGATCCACCTTACTAGATACGACTTTACTTTATGTTTTCCGTTATATTTGTTTGGTTGGATGTTTTATATTTTGGTTCTCACCTACTATGTCACAGGTTATAGGTCAGAGGGGTCTGGATGGGCTGTCTGTTGAGTGGTCAGGCTTGTGGGGTGGCGGGGAGAGATAACAAGCTTTTTAAAGTTTCGGAAAAAAGTAGAAGTGTATCTCTCTCAAAATTAAATACTTTATTAAATCCTTTTAAATAAAATCACACACATATATAATAATACAATTTGCCAATAGTATGGGGAAAAAGGCGAGGAAGGGGTAGGTTCTAGCCCTAATGTGTCGTCCTCACTAATCCTTCGCCCAGGGACATCTCCTGATGGTGGGAATGCCCTGTCCCCGTACCTAAAAATAGCTATCCCTATTGGACCCTAAAGGAATCGGTACCTATAAGGGATAATGGCGCGGATTCCAATAATCCTAACTGAAATAAGGCAGTGACTCAGTTATGACCCCAACGCGTTTCGCCCAGCTTGTGGGCTCCTCAGGGGGTAATCATAATAGAATAGGCGCATAAATGATAAACATATAGTCACAAAAGGACATAGCAAACACATGGGAAAGTCAAGGTAAGGCTATACTTATCCCTGCCATAGACAGCAGTCTTTCAGATATAGGCTGGAGTCTGTGATCAAAGCAGCCGTAGTCGTCCCATGTGGCGCAAATGCATTTGCTCAGTTAGGATTATTGGAATCCGCGCCATTATCCCTTATAGGTACCGATTCCTTTAGGGTCCAATAGGGATAGCTATTTTTAGGTACGGGGACAGGGCATTCCCACCATCAGGAGATGTCCCTGGGTGAAGGATTAGTGAGGACAACACATTAGGGCTAGAACCTACCCCTTCCTCGCCTTTTTCCCCATACTATTGGCAAATTGTATTATTATATATATGTGAAGTTTCCTAATGGTGCTTAAGCTGGTCTCAGTAAATGCCAAGGGCCTAAAACAGCCACCAGAAATATACACCATCCCTCATTCTCCCAAATATATCAGGCACCCATGCGCAAAAAACAAAAGGGACTTCTTTTGGCTATAAGAAACACAGTAGCATTCCACCATATCTCCTCTGTAATTGACCCAAATGGAAGATTTGTTATTTTGGTATGTTATATCAATAATATACTTAACACCATTGTGGCCTTATATGTCTCAAATCGTCACCAACCACGGTTTCTATCTAAGATTATGCAGAATGCCTCTAAGGTGAAACAAGGTAATTTAATAGTCTATGGGGACTTTAACACAGTGTTGTTTGTCCAGATGGACTCTGCTGCCCCTAACAGAACCCAACACCACTCCCTGCACACCCTCCTAACACAGGAAGAGCTATATGACTTCTGGAGACTACATTATGGCACGGCAGCCATAGCTCATATTGCATACTCTCATATTAACTTATTCCTTCGAAGCAGGTCCCTCCTACAACAAGCTCCACTATAGAACTTATCAAATGGTTCGACCATGCTGGTATCTCCTTCTCAATTCAAGAGACATTTAATGTTAGAGAGACCCTGTGGAGATGAAACCCATATGTCCTTATGAACCCCTCTTCTAAAGAAGCTTTGACGTCCGTCTTGTTGGACTACTTCTCCTTCAATACAGCGTCTGTGACAAGTCCATATAGCCTATGGAACGCCCATAAGGTGTATATGACAGGTATATTTATTTAGCAGGGACACAAAGTGAAGAAGGAGATGGAGTGGAAAATGCAAGATATCCCGACTTGACTTTCTTCTCTAGAGAAGTTGAATAAAACTAAGGTAGATCAAGCTAGGTCTTCCCAGATCTCAACACTCCGGCTGCAATTGAGAGAATGTCTTCTGTTTAAATATGAGAAACTCCTCACTTCTTTAAAAGCAAAATATTACTCCCAAGACAAGAAGACGGGGATTGCCTGTTGCCTCAAACTTTGAGCTTCTAATTCCAGAATACCATTCCTACTACACCCAACCACCAATGGAAAAGTTCTTGACCCTAAGGCAATTGCTGACCAATTTTGGGACTACTATGCATCTTTGTATAACCTAAATAAATCTCCACAGACTTACCTGGCCCCACTTGAATCTATACAGAATTATCTCTCCAAATTAAAGCTCCCGTTCCGATCCTCAGAGCAGAGAGAAGTATTGTCATCCCCACTGTCCCATTCAGTGGTAGCCAAAATGATCCAATCCCTCCCCACGCAAAAATCTCCGGGCCTGGAAGGACTCTCAAGCTCCTATTATAAAACCTTCCAAAACATCCTTGTACCCCACCTACTGGCAGTCCTAAATAGGCTTTCCATGAATAAGGCTCCCCAAAGAAATACAGGAGGCAACAATAGCTGCCCTGCCTAAACCAGAGAAACCCCCAGTCTGTCCACAGAACTTCAGGCCCATTTCCTTACTGAATACAGACTTAAAGATCTATGCCAAAGCGTTAGCTAACTGAATTTCTATAGCTCTGTCTTCTCTGATTGTTGAAGATCAGGCAGGTTTCATTAAGGGAAGGCAAACTACTAACAATACTAGGAGGATTCTCAACATTGTTGACTTCCTGGAAAGATCACATACTAGGACCTTGATGGTTACGCTTAAGGTCGAGAGGGGTTTGACCGCTTGAAATGGTCGTATGCCTTCTCAGTCTTAGAGGAAATGGGTGTTGGCGACCCTTTTATATTGGCAATCAGAGCCTTGTATTCTAACCTGATAGCCAAGGTGTTTGTCAATGGAGCAATCTCTAGGGAATTTACCATTACCAATGGCACCTAGCAGGGCTGTCCCCTCTCACCACTGATCTTCATTTTGGCTATAGAGCCTCTAGCTCAAGCGTTCAGAAGTCACCCCAAAGTACAGGGTGTAAAAATAGGCTCCCAACAACATTGTGTTTTATTATATGTGGATGATATCATCCTAACACTGGCAGACCCTTTGTCCTCCCCGGCAAAGCTTTATCCTTGATAGAGGAATTTGACAAACTATCATACTACAAGGTTAATGAGGCTAAGTCTCAAGCTTTACTTTTAACCTGCCATCCACATCTATACATGGCTTTAAGTCATCTTTCTCTCTAGACTGGGAAGTGTCTTGCTTTAAGTATTTAGGCATACATATACCTACCTCAGTATCACTCGAGTACAAATATAACTACATTGCCCCTTTAAACAACTTGCAGGCTCTTTTGATTAATGGCTTGAGTACTGATTCCATTAGGGCCTCTTCCCTGCCATACTTGGTGACATCATCGCTACATTACCGGAAGCTCTTTCATGATAGGTGTGCTCTAAGCACAATGTTGTTATCTTACATCACTCCCACTCAAGTGTTAGAGCTTGATACCAGGACTGGACCTTAGTGGGTGGCAAGAGAAAGGTCTTATGTCTATCTCTCAACTGTTTGAGCATGCTCGACTCAAACCCTTTCAGGCCTTACAATTAGACTCTAACATTCCGAAGGTAGATTTTTACAAATACTTGCAAATTAAACATCTTTTATCCCATGATGATCCTTGTCTAGTAAAAGCCCATAAAGATCTCATGGTACTCTGGTCTAGTCCTAACCTACCAAAGACCTTATCCAGAACCATTATATATGACTCTGGGCTCGAAACACACCTTTTGTACGTCTGCTCCCTTTTTGACTTGGGAAAAATAATTACACATGGTTATCCCGGCCAATGAATGGTCTATCTCACTTCAGTTCATGTCTTCCACCCTCCACTGCGTCACTCACTTCGAAGCTGTATAAAAACCTGCCTGAGTATCAAATACCCAGGCTCTTCCCATTGCTGTTAGAGAAACTGTGGGGCAAAAGGTACCCTACTCCATGTGCTTTGGTGATGCCCACGCTTCGAGACACTGTTGTCAGAAATCTTTCAATTAGCTTTCAACTAGATTCTGTGGTACTGCTATTGCCAAATCGCCACTGTGGGCATTGTTCTTTATGAACATTAGGTTTATACCTATCTTCCACCGCATTTGTGTGGCACATTAATTTCTGTCAACAAAATTACCAAAAAATGCAAGACCACTGATATCCCAACCAAGACAGAGATGATATCAAGAGTCAACATCACTTGTCTTTATGAAAGGTTCTTGGCCTTTAAAGACCATAACTTTGCTAGATACATTGCACATTGGAAGGCATGGATTGACTTTATTCCACCTTCTCCTTCCATTTGATGGATAACCTTTGCTTGAAACAGCAGACATCCGACCTGTGACACATTTGAACACGCTATGTTCTGTTAAGTTCTGATTGTAGTCTAATACTGTTTTAACAATAAAGACTTGATACATTCAGTATTATAATTAAGCCAAGACATACGGTAGATGGATAAATGTTACCTTATATGTACATTATACTGTAGCTGATATCCTATGTATGTATCGTGTAAAGAATACCGTATCTATCCTCCCTCAGACAAAGAATGGAAACACTCTTGTAATGCTATATGTTGTCGATACTTTATTGGAAAAAATTACAATAAAAATGATTGAATCATAAAAAATTTAAAAAATAAATAAATAAAATACAAGTGAAAGAAAAAATAAAAAGTAAAAAGTGCAAAATAAAATTGTTCACTGTCCTCCAATGGTCTTTTTATAAAAATAAATAAATAAGGAAACACTGCAAAAAAAAAAAGTCAGGTCTTTTTGTAGCAGAAATATATTTAAAAAAATAAGTTAAAAAATGAGAAATAATAAACTACATGAAAGAAACAAAAAAGCCCACACCAATGAAAACCATCACCATTATTACCCCATTCACATGAAACATATTACATAATAAAGCGATCCAACACAAAATAGGGAACACATTATAATAATTTGAATATTTAAAGAATAAGAATAAAAATTACTTTAAAAAATTACAGTTTCCCCCTAAAAATAAAAAATATTTTAAAAAGCAATGGGTCATGTAATAAAAATCTCCAACATGGATACCAGCCATCATGTGTGTTCTGCATTTTGCAGAATGGAGCAACGGATGTGGACAGCATACAGAGTGCATCTTTTGCAGTCCTATTGAAGTGAATGGGTCTGCATCTGAGCCACGTGGTCATGTGCATGAGCCCTTAGGAATGTGCTTACTGGTTATTGCAGTGAACATACAGTATACCTGAGTGTGCAGGAGGCAGTAAGAGCCAGTGAGTGCCATCCTCTGCAGTGTAGGTAAGCACTGATTTGTTCCTGTAGCACGGTCCCTGAAACAGAAGATTCATACTTTTCTGCTCCATGCAGCTCTCGCTGTCTCCATCTTGTGGTCCTAGAGCACCTCTGCAGCCAGTGACTGACTTCAGTTGTGAAACGCTGCTTGTGGCCACATCACCACTGAACCCAGTCATTAGGTGGAGAGCTAAAGTACATGTGACTACGCCCATAGCCAGCCGATGTAAACAGCACGGGGACCAGAAGATGGAGACAGCGGGAGCGGCAGGGAGCAGGAAAGTATGAATCTTCTGTTTCAGGGCCATGCTGCGGGAACGTGTTAAAAATCATTTTTTTACCAGGAAATCTTTAAGTTCTTATTACACTGCACAATATTCTAGACAATTACTGGGAACAAGTGTTTGTATGATCCGTCATTCCTAATGTCTGGCCTGTATAATCGTGTTACTCGTTTGTCGGCTGATTTGTATCTTTTATCAGGACAAAAGATGTATGATAATTATCAGCACATCTCCCTGTGTAATCAGGAATGTGCTACCGATAATCAATAAAAATGAATGAGGGAGACGAATGCTGATTTTTTTTTTTTTTTTTTGCTGCCCCTTGGAATGTGCAATGTGACAATGCGGCCCCCTAACTAAAAAAAGTTGTGCACCCCTGCTATAGAGGCATTAAAATTACTACGACATTTTAGAGGGTACTGTCAGGGACATTATTACCACTGGGGCACCATTTTTCTTCAGTATAGCATTTGGGGACATTGGGGGCAAAGTAGGCAGTGTTGAGTGGCACCAGGATGAGGAGTTTGTGTTGAAAAGGTGGGGAGGATGATAAAAAAGTGAAGTATTTGTGTAATAAACTCTGCAGAGATGAGGCATGGCTGAAAGAAGTCCTAGTGCAAAATTTCAGCTCTGCCGCCCTTTCCTGTTACATGAGGATTTTATTGCGGATTTAACCACACAGCACTGCAATGAATGAAATCCATGGTGACACTCAGGGAATATGTGCAATAGATAGGGGATGCTGTTGTGAACTTGAGAATCAGCACTTTGTGATGTACAGAAATTGGGTTTTTAAAGCCCCATACCTGTTGGAAATTTGTGTCTCTTTTAACAATTTATGCTTTTTGTTTGATGTTAATCTGTTGTGTTTTTTTTGCTTTTATACCTTTTTGCAACAATTTTGTAATCCAGGCATAACTCTTTCTGCAATCTCTTTCTTACAATCATGACAAAATTGGCAATTGAACTGCAATTATTAAAACATGGCAAAAATGGTGGGAGTTGTGTGATTATGGAAACTGCAGAAAAACTGTACAATTTTTGCCACAATTGCAAAACTAGTGACAACAAAATTCAAGAAAACAAAACAAAAAAAATTGAAATGCTTACATACCGTACAAGAAGAGTCAAAAGAGAGATGTTATGGGGGATACACTCACCAGCCTACCAGACCTAGCTGTCTCTGTAGAAGTTACAGCTAGTGGGTGGGCTTTCTGTTGGGCCTTCTCTCCCTCACAGAGCTGCCACTTTTTTTATACTGTTTGTTTAGCATCCTAAGTAGTCACCCAGCATAGATGTGGTGTTGGGGTGGTGTAGTTGCGCTTACTACCACTATGACTCTTATAGCTGTGCCACTGAGAAGTATGCACAATGCACCTCACATAAACCTTACAGTTCAAAAAGTACTACTTACTTGTGAATGACTTGGCAAAACAATTTAATGAAAGCAGGGTTATGTCCAATATATTCTCCATCTAAAGTGTTAAGAAAATCAGTTATTTATGCAGTGAAATAGAAGATGCTTTAGAGTTCTAAGGGAGCAGTAATTCCTCATTTCAGTATAATTCTGCATTTTCTACCTGTATGGACTGAAACAATATTTGTGTTCTGCTGTCACTTGTGATCTACTCAACTGTTTAATCTCCCAAGGTCTCTGGCCCAGATTTATTAATGTGTCTGTGTCAAAAATCTGTCCAAAAAAGTGATGCAAATCAGAGTATGTAGAGTTTGTGCATTTTATTTTATGACATGCTCAACAAGCAGGCGGGGCCTAAGATGCATAATTTTGCACCCAAATTGTGTCACGTCACAATTCCTATGTAAAAATAAAACAACCAATTGTTGCTATAGATTCACAGAAAGGTCCTTATTAGAGATGAGCGAGCACTAAAATGCTCGGGTGCTCGTTATTCGAGTCAAATTTTTCCCGATGCTCGGGTGCTCGTTTCGAATAACGAACCCTATTGATGTCAATGGGAGACATTTTTTGCAGGGGACCAAGGCTCTACCTAGGGAAGGCTGGGTGAAAACCTGGAAACCTCAGAAAATGATGGAAACACCACGGAAATGGACAGGAAACAGCAGGGGCAGCATGCATGGATGCCTCTGAGGCTGCCTAATCCCACCATTACCCCAAATTCTCGGGCAACAGCCTGGTGGTGACCCTCAAGGCAATTGTGCTCACCCAGACCATAAAAATTTATCGTGGCCCTGTATGGCTGTGACTACAGAGTGACCGAGTTACTTCAGGAGCAGGCGAAGCACATAAAAATTTACAGTGGCCCTGTATGGCTGTGACTACAGAGTGACAGATTTACAGTGCAGGAGCAGGCGCAGCACATAAAAATTTATCGTGGCCCTGTATGGCTGTGACTACAGAATGACCGAGTTACAGTGCAGGAGCAGGCGAAGCACATAAAAATTTATCGTGGCCCTGTATGGCTGTGACTACAGAGTGACCGAGTTACAGTGCAGGAGCAGGCGAAGCACATAAAAATTTATCGAGGCCCTGTATGGCTATGACTACAGAGTGACCGAGTTACAGTGCGGGAGCAGGCGAAGCACATAAAAATTTATCGTGGCCCTGTATGGCTGTGACTACAGAGTGACCGAGTTACAGTGCAGGAGCAGGCGAAGCACATAAAAATTTATCGTGGCCCTGTATGGCTGTGACTACAGAGTGAACGAGTTACAGGGCAGATGCAGGTGAAGCACATAAAAATTTATCGTGGCCCTGTATGGCGGCGGTGACAACTGAGTGATTGAGTTAGACTGAGGTAGCAGGTACCACCCAAAAATTTTGCCTGACATAGCATGGTGGTGACACAGTCAAATGGCTGTAGGTGAGCCTCCCAAAAAATTTTTTTGGAGTGTGTGAAGTCGACCCTCCGAAAAAATTTTTTTTTTTGTGTCTGTGGTTGACGATACTGAAAAATTGTTTTAGAGTGTCTGTAGTTGACGCTCCTGAAAAATTGTTTTAGAGTGTCTGTAGTTGACGCTCCGGAAAAATTGTTTGGAGAGAGGGCCTGTAGGTGGCCCTCCGGAAACATTCTCTTAAAAGAGTGCAAGTTGGCCCTCTTAAAAATTCCCTTTTGGGTCAGCGTTTGGCAATGAAGAGAAGGAGGAGGAGGAGGAGTAGAGGAGAGGAGAGTAATCGGATACATAAGGAATCTTATTCTTTAGCTGCTTTCACCCGGAGCAGATTTGAATTCCGGTGAAATCCAGGCTTTGTTCATTTTAATAAGCGTCAGCCTGTCAGCGCTGTCAGTTGACAGGCGTGTACGCTTATCGGTGATGATGCCACCAGCTGCACTGAATACCCGCTCTGACAACACGCTAGCGGCAGGGCAGGCCAGCACCTCCAAGGCGTACAGCGCCAGTTCAGGCCACGTGTCCAGCTTTGAAACCCAGTAGTTGTATGGAGCAGAGTGATCGGTCCAGACGTTGGTATGGTCAGCTAGGTACTCCCTACCATCTTTCTGTACAGCTCCACCCTACTCTGCCTAGACTGGGGACAGGTGACAGTGTCTTGCTGGGGTGACATAAAACTGGCAAAGGCCTTGGAGAGCGTTCCCCTGCCAGTGCTGGACAAGCTGCCTGCTCGCCTCCTCTCCCCCGCTACTTGGCCCACAGAACCACGCCCTCTGCCGTTAGTGGCGTCAGATGGAAGGATTGTTTCAGCTTGTGCACCAG
>ONZH01004192.1:0-22581 GCA_900303285.1 Rhinella marina
GATTGAAATGGACACTGTAATGCTTTATTTCTCCTGTAGAGGCGCTACAGGGGAATTGAATACCTTCCAAGAGATTTTCCAACAGATAAGGGATGATCACTAAGGGCCCGAGCAATCAAGAGATCCTTCTAAAGACTTCTTTACATGGACCTATTCTGCAGACAAGCATCAGAAAGGAAGCATTTGTTCCTGATAAGTGACTGCTGGTCAGAGCTGCCTGTATGTCCTCTGGATGTTGCGCATTGAGGCCTTCACAGAGGAGTGAGTGTTGCTTGTGTATTTGTGAACGGTGGCACCTTTACATAGGTCATTTATCAAGAACAAGTGTTCCTAGGAATGCTCCTTCCTGATAATTGCCCAGATTGTTAACTCTTATAACGGGGCCTTAACAAGTAGGGATTTTCCAACAAGCAGAGAACCCTTTACGATGGTCACCTCTATATACATGAACCACCAACAGAAACAATCCTTTGGTGCTCATACGTGCTCAGGTATGACCGTTCTTGTATGGTGCCTACGTATGACATCATATTACAAATGTTTAGTTCCCTAGGAGTCAAAAAAATGAAGTGCTGATAGACAATCAGGGAGGTTGTCACAGTAGTCAGAGACGATGAGGGTGTGTAAAAGCTTCATGGTTGAGTAAGAAGCAGACTCATACACACATACCGTAAGTTCACACTAAGGACATTAATGGAGGTACAGTAATAACAGAGGCATTATGACAGTGCGAGGAGCAAGTTCTCTATCACATTGATAACGCTTCGCAGTAAGGCTATGAGTCAGACTGCATTACAATGACACACTCCGTCTTAAGGACAACTTCAGACAACCCACATGGACCAAGTCATAAATACTGACTGACTTTTATCCAGCCCTGGTGTAACCTGAGGGCATTCTGAGTTAACGGAGTGGAGGAAATCCTGGATTGCCATCAATTCGTTAATGGCATATATACCGTATATCTCCATCTCAATTCTTTTTCCCATCATTACCCCATAATATGAAAGTGAATTAACAGAATTTTGGAATTTTTTGAAAATGTATTAAAAAAGGGAAAAAAAAATAAATTTTGCATGGACATAAGTATTCAAACCCTTTACTATGACACTTGAAATTTAGCTCTGGGGCCTCCTATTTCTCTTTAGATGTTTCTACAACTTGTAGTAAATTCATTTGGTAGGACATGATTTGGAAAAAAACATCCCCGTCTATATAAGGTCTCACAGCTGAGACATGAGGAAAGAACTGCCTGTAGAGCTCAGAGACAGGATTGTGTGGAGGCAGAGGCCTGGAGATGGGGACAAAAAAAATTCTGCTGCTCTGAAAGTTTCCAAGAGCACAGTGGCCTCCATAATCCTTAAATGGAAGATGTTTGGAACAAGCGGGACTCTTCCTAGAGCTGGCCACCACACCAATTTAAGTAATCAGTGCAGAAAAGCCTTCGTAAGAGCAAGTGATCAAGAACCCAGTGGTCACTCTGTCTGAGCTCCACAGATCCTGTGTGCAGATAGGAGAAACTTCCAGAAGGTCGACCATCACTGCAGCCTCCACCAATCTGGGCTTTATGGCAGGGTGGCCAGAAAGAATCCTCTCCCCAGGAAGAGACACATGAAAGCCCGAATTAAGTTTTCAAAAAGAGCACCTAAAGGACTCTCAGACTGTGAGAAACAACATTCTCTGGTCTGATGGAACCAGGATTGAACTTTTTAGCCTTAATTTGAAGTGTCATGTCTGGAGAAAACCACGCACTGCTCATCAACTGCTCAATACCATCCCTGCGGTGATGCATGGTGGTGGCAGAATCATACTGTGGGGATGTTTTTCAGTGACTGGGACGGGGAGACTGGTCAGGCTTGTGAGAAAACTGAATGGAATAAAGTACAGAGATATTCTTACTGAAAACCTGATGCTAATGCTCCATCATTTCTGCTAGAAGTTATGAATGAGTTATTGGCAGTTTGCAACTCCAGCTGACAGTTACTATTTGGCGGGTGTGTCCATACACAGTCTGGACACTGGCGGCATTGATTGGATATAGCAGGGACACACCCCCAGCTGAACTTTTATTGCAAACCGATAGTAACTCATTCAACTTCTCGCTAGAATAATAGAGGAATAGATGCTCTAGAATTGTTATTACATGGGGAATGCAAGTACCGTAGTTACTAAAACAGACATATCAGGAGAACCTCTTTACATGTGGAACATTCAGAAACTGCAGTGTCAAAAAACATCCAAAAGCATGTGGTCAAAAAGGTCCATTCAAACGGGCAAAAGGGGGTTGCACCATGATAGACAGTCCCTTTCATATAGGAGGTGTCACTGATCTGCTGATCACCACTGGTCCAGCTACCAATGTCTTTGGAAACAGCCGAAGCTTCTGAAGGTCAGCCGATGGTGGCCATCAGATGAAGGCTCTCTGGGTCCTCTGAGGACAACGCCTTCTTTGATGATCATGTTCCCCAATTCGGCATATGGAACTGAGCTGTCATCATGAGACAGCACCTTTAAGATGTTTCAATTGATTTAGGATCCAAATGTTAAGGATCAATAATGGCAGATCAGTATCTCATTTTGCGGAACTGAAATAGTTAAGGCCCCATTCACATGAACGTAAGGTCTCCGTGCCTCCGTATCGCAGACTGCAAATGACGGGTCCGCAATATATGGGCACTGGCCGTGCTGCAGATGCGGACCCATTGACTTGAATGGGTCCGCGATTGGCAAGATACAGCCAATGATAGTACACGTCCTATCTTTTGCGGAGCAGAGGCACTGATTGGAAGCTCACAGAAACACTCGGAGGCGCTTCCGTGGGCTTTCAGGTCCATGCCTCCGCACCGCAAAATATAGGACATGTCCTATCGTTTGCCATATTTTGCGGATCGCTGACTCAGTCGAGTCAATGAGTCTGCACCGCAACACAGGTTTCGGTGCCCGTTTATTGGGGACCCCTATTTGTGGTCCACAGCACGGACACAGAGCCCTTACGGTCATGTGAGTGAGTCCTAAAGGAAAAAGTAGAAGGATCAACATATCGGGAAGCTTTGGTCACATCAGTAATGTCCGCACACAGGCACGGCATAGGAATTCCCATAATCTCCTTGCACGGGATCATTTCCATAGCATGTACTGCACACACAGGCACCAAAAGCCCCAAGAACAAAAAAGAAACCCCTGCAACCTGGAATCTCCAATCAATACAAGGAGAAAGAAACAGCCCTTCTTATCAGTCGTGATTAAGTGGATTTTCAGGCTCCTTAAGAAGGACTGAGAATGTTTTAAAGGGATAATGCCATGATTAACGTAAAAGGTAAAAATCAGACATCATATAGTACATGACGATCTATTTCTAACAAAGCTAGAACCAGCCCTGTACCTCACATGGATCCAGAGATCTCTCCTTTCATTGCTCGTTGGGGGCATGTCCTCTCTACGGGGCGTGTCTTTTCTGCTACAGCTCTCTCCCTATCACAGCTCAGGTTGTGTGTCCTTTCTGCTGCAACGCCCACAGCTTCTAACAGTAGACCCGGCTTGTGGCATTTGAAAGAATGAACCGAGCACGTGCGACCACCTCAGCAATGTTAAGCTGGCCATACACATTAAATAACTGTTGGCTGAATGATCGAGCTACCTCTCCCGTCGCCCCCATCCACATACATGTTCAACTTGGCCGAAACGTATCTGTGTATACTATGGGGAGAGCAGAGAAAACCACTGCCAGACAGTTCTGGTGGCGGCTTATCTTCTCTGAGAACAAAAGAATTAATTTTGCCTAATCCTTTTATCCCCCCCGACATCTATCGGGAGAGTCGGAAGTGCTCCACATGCATTAGTGTATCAGTTGAACCCACAATTCTCGGCAGGTTCGCCTGACAAACGTAGAACGTGTATGGCCTGCTTAAATGAGGTGGACGGAGAAATAAGGAAAAGAGCAAACATCAGGTGGCGCTATACAGAGCCCAGACACAACAGCAGCGACTACAGACCAGGACCTGCTCGGTGGTATCTGCTACACTGCAAGAGGAGGAGGACCTGGTGATGGTGAACCACATCATGATGCTAACCGGCGCTATGAAGTTCTTCACCTATTCAGCTCCTGCCCCATCTGGAAACAGTTTAGGACCGGAAGAGGAGTATAGCACCAGTGCAGAGAGTCTGGACATCAGTGGCCACCGTGGTGATCATACCTACGTGATCCTCAGCACTGGGGCTCCATCACCGGCACTGCAGGTCCAGGGTCTCCCTGCATAAACATCCATTTTGACTTGGGGCATGTGACCACTAGAGGCAATGACTGGCTGCATGGGAAGAGGGGGTTGTGGAATAGTTGCTGGGAGGGGTCCCAGGTTAAAAATATGCTATGGGGCCCAGTCATTTTCAGTTACACCCCTGGTGACTAATATAAATATCTTGAATGGTGTCATAACTGTACCAGCCCAGACTGTGTGCCAAAAGAAACTCCCAGAAGTCACTAATAACTCTGGTGGAAGACTCTCTGATATAACCTGAGGTCACCGGCTGATTATAACCTGTGCACCTACAGCAGTCCAGACTATACGGGATCATCCATTAATAGCATATCAACATCATATAGCATAATAGGCCGTAAGGGTGGTGTCATTTTAAAACATAGATCATTAAAACACTTTGAAAGACTCATAGTTTCCACTTATTTTTCTCAATCTTGAGCCGTGTCTCCAGCTTCCCAGAAACTACACAGTAGGATCTGTTTCTGGCACCATGGGCAGCCCAACACAACTGATCAGTGGAGGTACCAAGTGTTGGCCCCTTACCAATCTGATATTGATGATTTAGTGTTCTAGGCCATAGGTCACCAATATCCGCAGCCTGGAGAACCCCTTTAAGTGTTTATGGACATTACATAGAGCTCAAGCTGAAGATTATTAGGGTTGTCCAGGCCTAGAAAAAACATGGCTGCTTCTTCTCAGCGGGCCACACCTGTCCATGGACCATGTCTAGAACTGCAGTTCAGCTCCACTGTTCTTTTCAGGAGGCTCTGGTGGCAATTCCATCAGGCTTGATAGAGGTTCTAGTTATCAAAAAGATGGAACCTAAACAGACCCCGCAATAACTCAATAGGATCCAGTGTGCACCACTGGGATCCACTGTAGGATGGATCGGGCCCAGAGTTGGGGCTTTCATTATGAACAGAACTAACAAAGCCTTACACGTCAAAAGCTAAAAATGAACATCCAACTTTGACCACCAGGATCAAAATAGGTCCAAATATCTGTGCCGATTAAACTTTATAGAGTTGGGAGGTTTGCTTTTCTGTTAGAAAGCTCAGAATCCCCTTGCTTCGCTATAAAGCTAGATGATGAAATTCTGTCTTCGGGAAGCCACCCCTAGGGGGAGCTTACAAAGAATGAATCGAATGCAATAATACATCTGTCGTCAGTAAACTCCCCCTAGTGGAGGATTCAGGCAGCACAATTTTTTACCATATAAAGGAGGGGAATGTGGAACTTGATAATACAAAGCAATAAAGTTGGCAACAAGTGGCATGGAAATGGTCAAAATTTCCAAAAAATTAAAAAAAAAAAAAAAAAAAAAGCATAAAAACACTGTATACGACCATAGAATGAAGTGCCGTGGCTGCAGTACTTGGTTCAGACAGTGGTCTTGGTATGCAACACAGGATGTTTATAGATAAATCAGACTTCCTGCAGGATTCAGGCAGCTGTTCTCACAGGAAGTGGTCCCATTATCTCCCCCCATAGCTTTCCATTACTCATAAGACCCCCCTACTTATAAACTGTGTCATTCAGGAACAATATGCTTCCTTCCCAGGGTACAGGCCCCTCCAAGAACATGGAAGAACATCATAGTAAAGTTTTGCAGCCCTGTATACCAGGGTTGTATTCTGTTTATGGCTATGATATTGCTTATTGACTGGTCAATAATAAAAAATCTGGCTCCTGGAGCGGTCAAACAGGCTCTTGTAACTTGTCCATCCCCGCTGTATACCATGACCATGATCTGCACCACTGTAGGTTTTGTAAGTTAATATTTGCTGAAGGGGAGTATGCCCGATACACGACAGCACATTCTGTGTGCAGAGAGCGTGTTAGTGGTGGGGATACAGAGTCCAAAATCCAGGCACCATGTGCAGTACTAAAAAAAGGAAAAGCATACAAAGCCACAATCCATGCATGTGCAAGCCTACAGGTTGCCACAAGATGCTGGGAGTTGTAGTTCCTCTTTAAGCTGCCTATAAATTAAAATATACAGTTTTTTTTAGCTTGGAATAAGTGATCAGTGGCTCAGTTTAAGGGCTCATGCATATGGCCGTTGCCGGCCTGTGGCCGTATTGTGGCCTGCATACACTGGGTCCACAACACATGGGAACTGGGCCGTGTACAGCCCGCATCACGGATCGCAGACCCATTCACTTCAATGGGTCCGCAATTCTGGAGATTTGGGACGGAGGCACGGATCAGAACACCACGGAAGCACTACGGACTGCTTCTGTGGTGTTTCTGGCCGTGCCTCCTCACCGCAAAAAAGTAGTGATCACAGGTCATCAAGCTCTTAGGACCCCAATGATCGACTGATAAAGTGCTAGGTTTTCCTGCAGCACCACCGCAGGTGAGATTAAGTATTGCATGGTGTTCATTGAAATCAATAAGTGAAGTGGATCAAGTACAGATATGCTGGGTCCTCCAGAGAAAAACACACACTTTGTGGTCACCCTCTCCTGGATAATTGATGAAAGTCCCAAATGTGCTCTGAAAATACCTCCTTTCACAGGACGCACAACAGTGAATGAATGATATGAACACCCATTCAAAAGGTTCACTTAGTTAAGTGGTAAAGTACAAAATTTGGCAAAAAATAAACACGAATGTGAAGCAGCCTGATATAGTCGTGGCGTAACAGAAGGAAACGCAGCATATGATGTGGTGGGAATCACCTCCTCTCCAATAACGCTAAAAATCTCTAATGAAAGAGTAATACTGCCCGGAGACCCCAAAGTAGAGGTCTCCTACCTGTTGGTCTCCAGCTATTGGGAAACTACAGCTTCCAGCATGACCTTCCAGAGCTTGCCAGGAGTTGTAGTTTCCCAACAGGTTGGTTAAAGTATGAAGGCCCATTGAACCTACATTAGAAAAGTGTGTAAGCTGCTGATACCATTCTCAAATAGGAACATAAATGCTCCTCTCGGTTCATGGTCTCCATCCTGTGGCCCTCCAACTGCTGTGCAACCTTAGTTCCCAGTAGCCTGGGAATACTATTCATGTAGTGACAACCACTGTTGTAGGTCATCGAAACTGGAGAGTGAGAGAGTAGTAGGGGGCAGAGATTTTTCTGGACTTCATGTTAGCCATCGCCATTAAAGGGAACTGGTCACTCGCAATAAGCCCCATGAACCACCCGCAGTGCCCTCAAGCTCAAGTCATCTTGTCTCCAATGCTGTTTTTTATTTGATGGCTAAATTTGCAGCAAAAAGATTTTATCCCCCCTATCCTCGCTCTGTGTACTAATTGAGCAGCTTGAAGTCAAGGGGGCAGTGGCCTTCACACATCAAGTCAAGCTTCCCACTCCACCTTCCTGCCTTCATCACTCCAGATGGACAGCTCTTTTTCTTTCTTTGGGCCCACGATGATACAGTTTTCTGCACCTGCGCAGTGCACCCAGCTGTAGTGTACTTGACTTTAGAGGCTCCAAGTGTAGACTCCTGGGAGCGGGCAGGCCTGGGTATCTGCACCTACTTAATGAGCCTCTGAGGCCTAGCTTTAAGGTACTGTGGGCGGTTGGTGGGCATTATGGAGGTGACAGATTCCCTTTAAAGAACATGACGGTAAGCTTCCTGAGCCTGGAATGGCTGATAACGATGAAAATAAAAGGCTACTTGAACTCACCCCCACTCACGACCTCATACTCCAGATCTCCATCTTTCTTCATCTACCCTCCACCCTTTATCCATTATTACCTGCACAGTTCTCTCATATTTTGGTTATGCAAAGTTTTTCCATGACTTCCAAGACTAGGCCTCATGTATAAAAACTAGCGAAATGTCATTGTGTTCTCCACCTCCCTACAGTCACTGTGACATTTGGCTATGTGTAGCTTTACCTGTGATGACCACCACATTGCAGTGAGCAGACAAGCTCAACCTGCAAAATCTCTGCAAAAGCTTCTACTGGTATCCAGGCAAGACAAACAGCAATTTATCAGGAGATAAGAGATGCAATAACCATTCACAATTTCATAGACAGACTGTCTGTGGGTTCAAAACCCATTAGAACAGTGATCATCAAGCATGTCCTAAGAGCCTTGGGAGTTGTAGTTTGGACAATATGGAGACCAGTGATGCTGTAGCTAGCCAACATCTTAGCCTACATTTGGACAGACTTCTCTCTCCACTCAAGGACTTTCTAGCAATAAACACCATTGGAAGATCTCGAATAAGATTATAATAGGTCACATTAGTGGCCAGTCATCGCATCTGACCTTCTAGGAACAACTGATTCTCACCTGGTCATTACAGTTGGCCATGTATGGCCGAGGTGAAGGTGGCACAGTTGACCTTTAAGTATTGTAAGATGGAGAATTTCTACCAGCAACTAGTGTAAGGGAGATATCTGACTATTTCTGATGACCTATCCTCTGGATAGGTCATCAGATTAGTGGGGGTCCAACACCAAAAACCCCTGCGATTAACAGTTTGAGAAGGCCCGGCGCACCTTCGAGCGCCGTGGCCTTCTCGCTGCTTACCCTAGGCCATTGTTGTCTTGACCATCGTTCCCGAGGCCTTGGCCTCTTCCAAATGAGCAGGGCTGAGCTGCGATACCAAGGACAACCTTGTGCTTAGTAAGCTGCGAGGAGGCACAGCTCCTCAAACAGCTAATCGGTGGGGTTCCCGGGTGTCGGACCACCAACGATCAGACACCGGTGACCTATCCTGAGAATACACCACTGATATGGGAAAACCGGACAACCCAGTTAAGGCTGGTGCTACATGGAGATCTTGGTCATGACACCCATTGTGCAACCAAGGATTGCTGTGTAGCTCTAGAAATTAACAGGGTCATAGCGCAACCCGCTAGCTCCCGCAACCCCAGTATCGCAAAAAAAAAAAAAAAAAATGTAGCAGGGATGTATTTTTTTGATATTCTGGGGTCACGGTCGTCGCTGCTTGTGAGTCGTGCTACAACCCCATTCATTTCTCAGGCTGCACAGCTACAAAGAAACCATCACCACGTAGCCCCAGGCCTATTAGCGGAGAAGAACTCCTTCAACTGCTGGACCTCATAGCACTTGCAATGTCGAGATACAACCATGCTCCCTTCTGACCTCCACATGGCCACTGTCTGCAGAAGACCAACTCAAGTTTTTGAAGACGCAAAGATGATTGCTATTTAGTGTATGATGGTCATCATCCACGACTTTAGGCAATTTCAACAAAACGTTAGTCACACCACAGACCAGTCATAAAACACCTGACGGCAGATTTCTAGCACCATTTTTGAGGCAGTCATGAATTACGGTAACACGGTACGGTATTGCTGCAGATTTCAATAAATCATTTAAAAAATCTTGATATAATCGCAACCTGCCAATACACCCTGAATACCCGTCACACCGGTTGTTCTGACATTTAAGATTATCTACTAACCTTTACAATCTCATAAAATTGACAGAACTACAACCCCTAACAGAATATTTACTGCAAATACAGTCCCTCTGGAATACGACAGTAGCTCCACGTACGGTACGAGGCCTTCAACCTAACCTGCTGGATCATATGGAGAAGAGAAGAAAGTAGTTGCACTCTGCCTCTTCAGTATTTACCAAGATCTCCCATCCCCCTCCACCTACTACTTAAACCTGTTCCTCTAACTCCTAGTAATCATCGTGCTCAGGATCCACAAGGACACTCCAGGATGCATCTTTTTTTTTTTTTTTTTTTTTTTTTTTTTACCCGTTTTTGGTTCTATTTTACATACAAAAAAAATCCATTTGCATCTCAGTTTGCATCTTACTGGAGCTATAGACACGCACACAAATAACGCACCATCTAAAATTTTAATACACACTACTATATAAACCTACACATAGACAGTATTTTGAGACGGCGCAACTGGAGTAGGAGCCGGCTGCCGAAGGACATGCCACCTTCGCCAGGCTAGGACAGCAAATGTCCTAGGGTGAAGGAAAGCTGAAAGATGACCGAACTGGCCCAAGGGACCGGTGGGCCATAGGATCATATAATTGCAATGGGTTTTCTTTTTCCACCACAGGCCCACCAAGCCCCTTAGGCTCAGATTTGAGAGAGAACGTGTACATCTATAATCGCCACATTATCTTCTACATCGCAAACGCAACGAACAAAAATGGCACCAAACAGTATAGCAATGAATTAGTACAGTAGATAGATCTCCGAACACCCAACGCTAATGATGTCACTCTCATGGACCAAGACCATCATTCATCTGCAATATTCCAAGCCAGGTTAAAAAAAAAAAAAAAAAATAATGGAGCTAAGTTATGGACTTTCCTTCTCCAAAAATTGCTAAAGTTTCTGGGAAAGCTGGGTGAACATCAGTAAACGTTACCGCTCCTCAAGAAGTGGACAGAACAGAAGAGATTTGGCGGTAAGGGAACAGAGGTCCAGGTTTTCAGGACTCTAGGAAAGTTGGGTTACGACCACTCAGATCCTATCTGCAATGCTATAGCCATATTGATGGTCACCCAGCTATCACCACCTGCTGCAAAACAATGAGGACTAGGACTAAAGTCACATCAGATACCATTAAAAAGAGACCATTGGTAGTCCTCACCTTCACAAAGAGCTCCACATCAGCCTGCTCTGACATCTTTGCCCAATCTTTTGGGATCTCTGCCTCGCGCACAGTCCACGAATGAAATAAAAAGTTTTGCAGTAGGGGAAAGATCCAGACAGTGCAGTGTGAATGGGTGCTGGCTGGTGCTTTAGAGACGGGTGGGGTGGGAAGTGGCTGCAGGAGGGTTGGCTCTGTGGCTGAGGCAGGAAGAGACAGCACCAGAGCTGGGGGGGTGGTGGTGGAGGACTGTGCGGATTGGAGAGAGGAAGAGAGTGGGGTGGTGTCTAGCTGCTAGTGAGGCAGGAGAGGAGTCACAGAGTTTGGGCTGGGGCTAGACACAGACTTTTTTTTTTTTTGTAGATCCCATACGAACACATTGTGTCGCATGTATCTGCAACTTTCGCACCACCAAAGCATCACGAGGCGGAAAAAAAGTTGCGTGTGGTTTAGAAGTCATCGTTTGCATGGCTAGGAACCAGTATAACCAGTTCACAGATGCACTTTTTTTCAGCCAAAGAATAGGATTGCCTATCTAACCCCTTAATGACCACACACCATTCTATCCTGAAACAAACCGCAAACACCTGGTGCTGCAAAATAGCTGCACACGTAGATTTTTGCTGGTGCTTTTCTGCACCTTTGCATTTTTGTGTTTTTTAGCTCCAAGTCTTACCTGAAGGTCTATGGGAAATATGAAAGGTATTATTTTGCTACTGCCGGTTTGCTTTATTAGGTGGCGTTTTTTTTTGTCTTTTTGTCTTTTCTACATGCTGAAGGTCTGAACCAACTAATGTATGTGTTTTTGCGGTCCGTGGTCCGATGCGGATGCAGACAGCACACGCTATGTTGTCTGCATCTTTTGTGGCTCCATTGAAATTAATGGGTCCACATCCGAACCGCAAAAATTGAGGTTTAGATGTGAACCAAAACTGCGTGAGCATGAGGGCTAAGAGTCCTTTCACACCGACCAATAATCTGGCAGATTATCGGGAACAAAGCAAACGTCATCAGCGGATAGGAGGGCAAAATTTAGGGCTCATGCACACGACTGTATGTATTTTGCGGTCCGCAAAAAATACGGATGACATCCATGTCAATTCCGCATTTGCGGAACAGAACAGCTGGCCCCTAATAGAACAGTCCTATCCTTGTCCGTAATGCGGACAATAATAGGACAAGTTCTATTGTTTTTGCAGAACAGAAATACGGACATACGGAAACAGAATGCATGCGGAGTACCTTCCATTTTTTTTTGCGGACCCATAGAAATGACTGGTTCCGCATATGGGCTGCAAAAAAAAATGGAACGGACACGGAAAGAAAATACATTCGTGTTAATGAGCCCTTACATGCATCACTCACCTCCAATGTAATATACAGTGATCGCGCTTGTCCCATAGACCATAGAAAACGATTGCACCTGCACAGCAGAACGTTGTATAGACAGCGCGATCTGCTGAGCAGGAACCATGATTTTTGGTGCCGGCAGAACTAAACGATCAGACTGTAATGTCCCACTAAGTAGACCCAACACAGTTAACAAAAAGGGCATAAACACTGCATTTCGGAAAGAGTCGTTGCATACATTACACTCGCTCGCAGTTGGTAAAAGTTCACACTAATAGGGTTAGTTAATATTTGTCATAGAAAGTGGCTAGAGTGGAGGTGACTGGTGTGTATGGAGGCATCACATTCTCTTCTCACAATCCACCTGGTTGTCATATGAGCATATGATTGCTCACCACAGTTTTCACACATTTAGGCCTCTTTCACACGCAAAAAAACGGATGGCATCCGTTTTTTTTGCGGATCCATTGTAACAAGGCCTATCCTTGTCCGCAAAATGGGACATGTTCTATTTTTTTTGCGGGCTACAGAACGGACATACGGATGCGGACAGCACACAGTACGCTCTCAGTATTTTTTGCGGACCCATAGAAATGAATGGGTCCGCATTTTTCATGTAAAAAAACGCGGATCGGAGCCCGCAAAATCAACGTTCGTGTGAAAGAGGCCTTAGGCTACATTCACATGTCCGTATTTGTGCACATCCTGGAACGTATCAGTTGTTCCGCAAAAAAGTCAGTTTTTCAAGCACATCCGTTCCGTTTTTCCGCAAAAAACGGAAGGAGGAATCAAATCTTTTTTTTTTTTTTTCCCTTTACCCTCCTGGAACGGAATCCGCAAATGCGGATGACATGCGGATGCCTTTCCGCATTTTTGGAGGTTCCATAGACTTGTATTGAGCTACGGGCCGCAAAATCGGGATAGAAGTAGGACAGGAGGATTTCTTTATGCGGAATTCAGTCGGAACGGACACACGGATGCGGACACCACACGGTGTACTGTCTGCATTTTTTCGGGACCCATTGAAATGAATGGATCCGCATCCTATCCGCATAATTGTCCGAAATTGCGGAAACGGATGCGGAAAGGGTGCGGATACAAAATACGGACGTGTGAATGGAGCCTTAGGCTTCATTCACATGTCCGTATTTTTCGGTCTGTTTTTTGCGGTTCCGTGTTTCCGCAAAAACCTTCCGTTTTTACCAATTGTACATCCGCATCCATTCCGTTTTTCCACAAAAAAGGAAGGAGAAATATATGTTGGTAGAGTATTTCTTTCTATTTCCTGGAAACGGATCCGCAATTGCGGATGATATGCGGATGACATATTGATGCATTCCGCACATCATCCGCATTTTTTGCGGACCCGTTGACTATAATGGGACCACGGACCGCATATGCGGACAAAAGTAGGACAAGCTCTATCTTATTTGTGGATCCGCATAACGGAACGACGGATGCGGACAGTATACGGAGTGCTGTCCGCATTTTTTCAGGACCCATTGAAATGAATGGATCCGCATCCTATCTGCATGATATGCGGATCAGGAAAGAAAAACAGGACGTGTGAATGGAGCCTTACTCCCACATCCCCATGGGGCCGCCATATTGGGCCTCCATATACCACTGCATTGTTCCTCTAGTATCGAAATGCCGGTTTTGAAATTATTGTGTAAGAGGGTCAGGTCTGTGTGTGGCCCTTGATCCTATTTCAGGATCCCACTCAAGGATGACTTTGATGCAGTAAGAGGTGGAAACATGGCGGAGAACTTGAAGAAAGCAGCCCTAATGTCGCGCTCAGGAAATCTGCCATCTCTTCTGGAAGCCTTATGGACCTTCCAGGAGGATTGGCAAGAATTCTGTTAGTGGGAATGCAGCGCATTGGTTGCAGTCTCTCAGTAAGAGCACACAGCATATTGTTTGCAGTCTCTCAGTGAAGGCACACATCTTATTGGTTGTAATCTCTCAGTAAGAGCACACAGCATATTGTTTGCAGTCTCTCAGTGAAGGCACACATCTTATTGGTTGTAGTCTCTCAGTAAGCGCACACAGCATATTGTTTGCAGTCTCTCAGTGAAGGCACACATCTTATTGGTTGTAGTCTCTCAGTAAGCGCACACAGCATATTGTTTGCAGTCTCTCAGTGAAGGCACACATCTTATTGGTTGTAGTCTCTCAGTAAGAGCACACAGCATATTATTTGCAGTCTCTCAGTTAAGGCACACATCTTATTGGTTGCAGTCTCTCAGTAAGCGCACACAGCATATTGTTTGCAGTCTCTCAGTGAAGGAACACATCTTATTGATTGCAGTCTTCAGTAAGCGCACACAGCATATTGGTTGCAGTCTCTCAGTGAAGGCACACATCTTATAGGTTGCCGTCTCTCAGTAAGTAACAACACACAGCATATTGTTTGCAGTCTCTCAGTGAAGGCACACAGTTTATTGGTTGCAGTCTCTCAGTAAGCGCACACAGCATATTGTTTGCAGTCTCTCAGTGAAGGCACACATCTTATTGGTTGTAGTCTCTCAGTAAGCGCACACAGCATATTGTTTGCAGTCTCTCAGTGAAGGCACACATCTTATTGGTTGCCGTCTCTCAGTAAGCGCACACAGCATATTGTTTGCAGTCTCTCAGTGAAGGCACACATCTTATTGGTTGCAGTCTCTCAGTAAGCGCACACAGCATATTGTTTGCAGTCTCTCAGTGAAGGAACACATCTATTGATTGCAGTCTCTCAGTAAGCACACACAGCATATTGGTTGCAGTCTCTCAGTGAAGGCACACATCTTATAGGTTGCCGTCTCTCAGTAAGTAACAACACACAGCATATTGTTTGCAGTCTCTCAGTGAAGGCACACATCTTATTGGTTGTAGTCTCTCAGTAACCGCACACAGCATATGGTTTGCAGTCTCTCAGTGAAGGCACACATCTTATTGGTTGTAGTCTCTCAGTAAGCGCACACAGCATATTGTTTGCAGTCTCTCAGTGAAGGCACACATCTTATTGGTTGCCGTCTCTCAGTAAGCGCACACAGCATATTGTTTGCAGTCTCTCAGTGAAGGCACACATCTTATTGGTTGTAGTCTCTCAGTAAGAGCACACAGCATATTGTTTGCAGTCTCTCAGTGAAGGCACACATCTTATTGGTTGCAGTCTCTCAGTAAGAGCACACAGCATATTGTTTGCAGTCTCTCAGTGAAGGAACACATCTTATTGGTTGTAGTCTCTCAGTAAGCGCACACAGCATATTGTTTGCAGTCTCTCAGTGAAGGCACACATCTTATTGGTTGCCGTCTCTCAGTAAGCGCACACAGCATATTGTTTGCAGTCTCTCAGTGAAGGCACACATCTTATTGGTTGCAGTCTCTCAGTAAGCGCACACAGCATATTGTTTGCAGTCTCTCAGTGAAGGAACACATCTTATTGATTGCAGTCTCTCAGTAAGCACACACAGCATATTGGTTGCAGTCTCTCAGTGGAAGGCACACATCTTATAGGTTGCCGTCTCTCAGTAAGTAACAACACACAGCATATTGTTTGCAGTCTCTCAGTGAAGGCACACATCTTATTGGTTGCAGTCTCTCAGTAAGCGCACACAGCATATTGTTTGCAGTCTCTCAGTGAAGGAACACATCTTATTGATTGCAGTCTCTCAGTAAGCACACACAGCATATTGGTTGCAGTCTCTCAGTGAAGGCACACATCTTATAGGTTGCCGTCTCTCAGTAAGTAACAACACACAGCATATTGTTTGCAGTCTCTCAGTGAAGGCACACATCTTATTGGTTGTAGTCTCTCAGTAACCGCACACAGCATATGGTTTGCAGTCTCTCAGTGAAGGCACACATCTTATTGGTTGTAGTCTCTCAGTAAGCGCACACAGCATATTGTTTGCCAGTCTCTCAGTGAAGGCACACATCTTATTGGTTGCCGTCTCTCAGTAAGCGCACACAGCATATTGTTTGCAGTCTCTCCAGTGAAGGCACACATCTTATTGGTTGTAGTCTCTCAGTAAGAGCACACAGCATATTGTTTGCAGTCTCTCAGTGAAGGCACACATCTTATTGGTTGCAGTCTCTCAGTAAGAGCACACAGCATATTGTTTGCAGTCTCTCAGTGAAGGCACAATCTTATGGTTGTAGTCTCTCAGTAAGCGCACACAGCATATTTGTTTGCAGTCTCTCAGTGAAGGCACACATCTATTGGTTGCCGTCTCTCAGTAAGCGCACACAGCATATTGTTTGCAGTCTCTCAGTGAAGGCACACATCTTATTGGTTGCAGTCTCTCAGTAAGCGCACACAGCATATTGTTTGCAGTCTCTCAGTGAAGGAACACATCTTATTGATTGCAGTCTCTCAGTAAGCACACACAGCATATTGTTGCAGTCTCTCAGTGAAGGCACACATCTTATAGGTTGCCGTCTCTCAGTAAAGTAACAACACACAGCATATTGTTTGCAGTCTCTCAGTGAAGGCACACATCTTATTGGTTGTAGTCTCTCAGTAACCGCACACAGCATATGGTTTGCAGTCTCTCAGTGAAGGCACACATCTTATTGGTTGCCGTCTCTCAGTAGGAGCACACAGCATATTGTTTGCAGTCTCTCAGTGAAGGCACACATCTTATTGGTTGCAGTCTCTCAGTAAGCGCACACAGCATATTGTTTGCAGTCTCTCAGTGAAGGCACACATCTTATTGGTTGTAGTCTCTCAGTAAGAGCACACAGCATATTGTTTGCAGTCTCTCAGTGAAGGCACACATCTTATTGGTTGCCGTCTCTCAGTAAGCGCACACAGCATATGGTTTGCAGTCTCTCAGTGAAGGCACACATCTTATTGGTTGCCGTCTCTCAGTAGGAGCACACAGCATATTGTTTGCAGTCTCTGAGCGAGGGCACACCTTGTATCAGTTGCAGTCCCTCAGTAAGGGCACTGCACACAGCATATTGGTTGCAGTCTCTCAGTGAGAGCACAAAATGTACTGGTTGCGGTCACATCATAAGAGCACACAGATTATTGGTTGCAGTCTCTCAGTCAGAGCACACAGTGTACTGGTTGAAGTCACTCGGTGAGGGCACACATGGTATTGGTTGCAGTCTCTCAGTGCAGGCTCACAGCATATTGGTTGCAGTGTCTCAGTCAGAGCACACAGGGTACTGGTTGAAGTCACTCGGTGAGGACACACAGTGTACTGGTTGTGGTCTCTCAGTGAAGGCACACAGCATATTGGTTGCAGTCTCTCAGTGAGAGCACACAGTATATGGTTGTGGTCACTTAGTAACAGAACACAGTTTATTGGTTGCAGTCTCTCAGTGAGGGCACACAGCATATTGGTTGCAGTGTCTCAGTGAGAGCACACAGTATATTGGTTGTGGTCACTTAGTAACAGAACAGTTTATTGGTTGCAGTCTCTCAGTGAGGACACACGGCATATTGGTTGCAGTCTCTCAGTGAGAGAACACAGTGTATTGGTTGTGGTGTGGTCACTTAGTAACAGAACACGGTTTATTGGTTGCAGTCTCTTAGTGAGGGCACACAGCATATTGGTTGCAGTCCCTCAGTGACGGCACACGTGGGTAATGGTTGCAGTCTCTCAGTGCAGGCACACAGCATATTGGTTGCAGTGTCTCAGTAAGAGCACACAGTGTACTGGTTGAAGACACTTGGTGAGGCCACACAGTGTACTGGTTGTGGTCCCTCAGTATTGGCTGCAGTTCCTCAATGAGGGCACACAGCATATTAGTTGCAGTTCCTCAGTGAGGGCACAAAAGCATATTAGTTGTAGTTCCTCAGTGAGGGCACACAGCATATTAGTTGCAGTTCCTCAGTGAGGGCACACAGCATATTAGTTGCAGTTCCTCAGTGAGGCAACATCGTATTGGTTGCAGTCTCTCAGTAAGAGCACACAGTGTACTAGTTGTGGTCTCTCAGTATTGGTTGCAGTTCCTCAGTGAGGGCACACAGCATATTGGTTGCAGTTCCTCAGTGAGGGCACACAGCATATTAGTTGTAGTTCCTCAGTGAGGGCACACAGCATATTAGTTGCAGTTCCTCAGTGAGGGCACACAGCATATTAGTTGCAGTTCCTCAGTGAGGGCACACAGCATATTAGTTGCAGTTCCTCAGTGAGGGCACACATCGTATTGGTTGCAGTTCCTCAGTGAGGGCACACAGCATATTAGTTGTAGTTCCTCAGTGAGGGCACACAGCATATTAGTTGCAGTTCCTCAGTGAGGGCACACATCTTATTGGTTGCAGTCACTAAGTGAGGGTACACAGGATATCAGTGTCAGTCCAAATAGGCTCCTCGAACAATTTCCACAAACAACAGTATTCCCCAAGACCTTCATCAGTCCTCAGTACAAGCCTGCTTTCGTATGAAAGCATTCTTCATCAGATGCCGATTTCCCCCCATAAAAGTTAATGGAGATGGAAAATTGGATTCACGGTCCAGTTTTAACTGCAGAAGTCTGGTATGTGTGTGGTCACCAGATTTACAACCCATCTCCTCCCAGCGTTTACCTCATTCCCAAGAAATGTAAATCCGTCCTATAAAAAGAGTTAATATTTTGTGAGCACTAGAGAAGCTTACAAATGGCCGCCTCCTGTGTGAGAAGGAACTGGCAGAGTTTACTAGTAAAATAAGAGAGTGAGAGAATCCCATCTGTTAGATCACATGCCGAGGAACGAGGAGCTCGAGAAGACGGGAGAAGTGGCACGTGCAGAGGTTTTGCTTTATGATCTGTACAGTTTAAAGGTTTTATGGGCATTACATAGGCACTGCTTATCTCATTTTGTAGAAGCTGTCTGTCCCACATCATTTTTTTAAGGAAGTTCCTTCCCCTGTACCCAACACTGAATGACGGACATGATAATAATACACACCACAGCTGCTGCAGAACATCACAATACACACCTCAGCTGCTGCAGAACATCACAATACACATCTCAGCTGCTGCAGAACCTCATAATACACACCTCAGCTGCTGCAGAACCTCATAATACACACCTCAGCTGCTGAGAACCTCATAATACACACCTCAGCTGCTGCAGAACCTCATAATACACACCTCAGCTGCTGCAGAACATCATAATACACACCTCAGCTGCTGCAGAACATCATAATACACACCTCCGCTGCTGCAGAACATCATAATACACACCTCAGCTGCTGCAGAACCTCATAATACACACGTTAACTGCTGCAGAACCTCATAATACAAACCTTAGCTGCTGCAGAACATCATAATACACACCTCAGCTGCTGCAGAACATCATAATACACACCTCAGCTGCTGCAGAACCTCATAATACACATCTCAGCTGCTGCAGAACCTCATAATACACACCTCAGCTGCTGTAGAACCTCATAATACATACCTCAACTGCTGCAGAACCTCATAATGCACACCTCAGCTGCTGCAGAACCTCATAATACAAACCTGAGCTGCTGCAAGGGTGCACCCCTCCAAACACTGCATGCCTGGCCTGGGGGAGAAATGCAGCAGGGTTAATCACTGTGAAGACTACTAGTACCCTCATTGCCACCTTGTTGCTCTCCAGAAGGGATGGTAAGGAGTGTGAATCCCAATGGGAAATAAGTCCAGAAAGTCAGGGTCTGCAGTACAAAACAATACAGGCATAGGGCTGGCTTCTCCAGTCCCTCCCTGTCAGAAGAAGGCTTTGATGCTGAGGAACGGCCTGAGCTAGCTGTCCCTCTCTCTCAGAAGGCTGGCTCCTTGGTCACAGGGCTGGTGGCCCATGGTCTGTAGCTCAGCATCCTCATCTCAGCGTCTTCTTCTGGTCACTCAGTAGTCTGTCATAGTCTCTTCTTCAAAGCACTGTTCCCTAACTGCAGAACACTAGGGGCTCTGACTATTCTCCTTATATACAGTTTCTAGCTGGACTAGAACCTTCTAGTGGGAGGAGTGGAGTGGAGAAACACAACGCAAACAATTACAGTTACAATTCCCGTCTGTCATAGACTTACATTAGAACTTTAATAATACCTAATGGCAATAACACAGTAGTTTTTCCAGAAAAAAATAAGTCAACAAGTCTTCAGACATAATAACATAGATAGACCAGACATCCAAAAGGTCAGTCTGTCTGGTTTTGGTGGTAAACAAGTCTGGCTTTTCCCCTCCAAAGTATAGTCTTCTTTAAAGGGGGTTTCCTATCTCAGACAATGTAGGATATGCCCCGATTGTCTTATAGGTGCAAGTCCCAGAGGTGTTCATAAACACAGTCGCCAAAGTGAAGGAGGTTGCAACGCGCATGTGCGGGCTCCCTCCAATAATTTCTTTGAGGCCCCTGAAAATAGCTTAGCACTGGTCGGCTATTTCCGTTGGCCTCATAGAAATGAATGGAAGCAGTGGCCGCGCAAGAGCGGTGCGCTCCCATTCATTTCTATGGGATTTCAAAAATAGCCTAGCATGCTGCTCAGCTATTGGTGGTGGCTGGACCCGGCACTGCCAGCCACCACTTTGCCGGCTTTGTTTTTGGCTGTGTTTACCAGATAGACCTATCAGACAGTGGGGGCCTATCCTAGTGATAGGCCCCCATTGTCTGAGATGGGAATAACCCCTTAACCCTTATAGTGACTGTAGAAAGTTACCAACTTCTCATTATTAGCTAGAAAGTCCCAAAAGTCTCTCAATATTAACTAATCCTTTCACAGTGCCATGTAAATACAGTGAAAATGATCAGGGAAATATATATATATATATATATATATATATATATATATATATATAATAATCACAACAAACATAAAAATGCAGTTATACAGTATAAGGCATCTGTCAGCAGTTTTCACTATGACACTGGCTGACCTGTTACATGTGCACTTGGCAGCTGAAGACATCAGTGTTGGTCCTCATGTTCATATGTGCCCACATTGCTGAGAAAAATGTGTTTTATTATATGCAAATGAACCTCTAGGAGCAACGGGGGCGTTACCATTGCAGAGCAAGTTGAGCCCGTTTCTCCTAGAGGCTCATTTGCATATAATAAAACATCATGTTTTCCAGTAATGCGGGCACATATGAACATGGGACCAACACAGATGTCTTCAGCTGCCAGTGCACATGTAACAGGTCAGCCAGTGTCATAGGACAAAACTGCTGACAGATGCCCTTTAAACAGTAAAAGTCAGTGCAAGTTAACCCTTAAAGTGAAATAAAGTAGGAGTTGACATTGATAGGGAATAGGGGCAAATGTCCACAAACGTTCAGGCTTTAAAGTTCTGTACCCCTTGCTCCAGGGCACTACTCCTATCTCTCATGCCTCACCCTGTTGTCTGGCACACTGTATGTATATATATATATATAACTATATATATATATACATATATATAAGCGCTCTGTGACCAGACACGAGAATACAAATTTTACATTCTGAAATTTCTGTGTAAAATAAAATAATAAAAAAGAACAGAAATGATCGGCCGTATCAAAGTGTGTCCAAGTCTGTACAAGAAGGGGAGGAAGGAAGCAGGGAGGGTGAGGAATAAGGACGAGATTACAACACATATCCTACGTGGGAGGGGGTACGCTTCCTCTCTGCACATATTTGGGCCTGAGACTATTTGCTTTGCACAGAGACGGCTTCTTGTGGAACAACAATCCCAGAAAGGTTAAGATTTGCAGCCTGTAAGGGACGTACAGACCGGAATGAGCTTCTAGGAGTCTATTCCCTTATAATCAGTAACCGGAGTATAATGTGAGATCTTCCAAAATGCGTTACTGGGAGAACATGGATTAGTGAGGAACTGGCATCTTATTGCTGTAGGATGCACGCTGCAGATTCACGCACTACCAGCCACCATGGCTCCTGTCCTCATACAGATGAAAGAAAACACAAAGCAACTCATAGGACAGTTATCACAGACCGCATTTTCGCCGGTCTATGATATTTCGTGTGGCTGCCGGAGGATGGCCTTACTTATTTATGAGTATGCTAAATAGGCGTTCCTCTGGATTCCGTGCACCTAGACTCTAAGGCCTCTCACACGAAACGTTGTGTTTTGCGGTCTGCAAATTGCGGCCATCGGTTCCGTATATAGTTGATTGTAATATTACCGTAATTTGTATTCCGCAATGTTTCCGTTTTGTCCGCAAAAAACAGACGTGGTCGTATGTGTTTCCGTTTTTTGCCGACCCATTGACTTCTAGGGTCGCAAACCTGTTTCGGCAAGAATAGGACATGCTCTATTTTTTTTTGCGACCACGGAACAGCACACGGATGCGGAAGCACACGGCGTGCTGTCGCATTTTTTGCGACCCATAGAATGAATCGGATGAGCCCGCAAAAAACGTTCGGTGAAAGAGGCCTAAAAAGAGAAAGAAAACTGGAGTAAAAGAGTAAATTCACCGCCCTGTCACGCTCCCATTTTGGCATAGAAATGCCACTTGA
>ONZH01004193.1:0-33121 GCA_900303285.1 Rhinella marina
AAAACTGTGCCAAACAACCAATTTTTGGTCTACCTGCCCCATAAAGTGTAATATTGAATAATCAAAAATTATTACGGTATTTTTCGCTTTATAAGACGCAGATTTTAGAGTAGGAAAATAAGAAAAAATATTTTTCATCATACCTCATATCAGACCCCCCATAAATTTCAGGACATCACATCAGACCCCCACATCAGCCCTCCATGTCAGAATCCCTTCAGCCCTCCATGTCAGACCCCCATCAGACCCCAGATCAGCCCACTATGGCCCCATATCAGCCCACTGTGCCCCCATCAGACCTCAGATCAACAGAATGTGCCCCCATCAGACCTCAGATCAACAGAATGTGTCCCCAGACCTCAGATCAACAGAATGTGCCCCCATCAGACCTCAGATCAACAGAATGTGCCCCCATCAGACCTCAGATCAACAGAATGTGCCCCCATCAGACCTCAGATCAACCTCAGATCAACAGAATGTGCCCCATCAGACCTCAGATCAACAGAATGTGCCCCCATCAGACCTCAGATCAGCAGAATGTGCCCCCATCAGACCTCAGATCAGCAGAATGTGCCCCCATCAGACCTCAGATCAGCCCACCCAGCCACATAAGGTTAAAATAAAAACCTCTCTTACCTCTCCTGCGCCGCGGCTCCGATCCGGGTCCGGCGCTTCTCTGGTCGGCGTTGCACTGTCACCTGACTGCATGCAGCGTCAGGTCATAGTGCGTGCACTACGTCCCGACTCTGTACGCGGTCAGGACAGTGCAGAGTCGGCCGGGAGAGAGAAAGAGGAGAAGAAGAAAGAGGAGCGCCGGACCCGGAGTGGAGCCGCGGTGCAGGACAGGCAGGTAAGAGAGGTTTTTATTTTAACCTTATATGTGGCTGGGTGGGCTGATCTGAGGTCTGATGGGGGGTCCCGGCACCTTATACATACAAGTGAGCGCTTCCATAATTCGCTTTATAAGACGCATCGCAATTTTCCCCCAACTTACTGTCTGCAGCAGCTACACCAACTATAACGCCTGTCCATGTTACTACACCCAGACACGAATCTACTTCTCACTCAGTGTCTAAATCCCTTTACTGACTGTCCACAGGCTCTGCCCTCACATGTGTATCTAATCCTATTACATTGCGCTGTGCAGGAGTCAGTACAGGCTTCACATAGAAGCCTGTAAGATACAGAGACTGACGGCCAGTCTGCAGGCGGTCCCACACATGCACGCTAGCATTCAGCCTAGTGCGCTGTAAAGACTGCTGGCCGGCACTTTCTCCAGCAGGAGGTGGTGACGTCACTGGAGAAAGGAAGAGAAGAAGACGGACTTCGGACGAAAGATAGAAATCCATCTGGAGGGACCATGTGACTGGTAGGTGGATCTCCAAATTGTCTGCACTGTGGAAGGTAAGTATAAGTCCACTAACCTTCCCTCCACAGGTTAGATTTAGCCAGTAATTATTAGGTTAGGACTGGAGAACTCCTTTAATACTGATGGCCAATCTTAAGGATAGGTAATAAATATTAGCTGTTTAAAGGAATCACAGGGATTGTGCGTGGTTTCTTCTTCATAGTTTACTTGCATGCCATCTCCTTTGTAGTGAGGGCGAAGCGTAGTTACAACTGCTATGTACCATGCAACTGAATGTACATATAACAGCATGCAGGTAAACTTTGAAGAGGAAGAAGCGCTCACGCAATCCCTGCAACCCCTTCAAAAGCTGATCTGCAGGGGTGCCAGCAGTCGGATCCCCACCGATCTGATACTATGACCTAACCTGAGTATAGTATTACTCTGTTTTATTAATCTGTATTACACCCCTGCACAATTTAAAGGAGTTATCCCAAGAAGAATGTAAAAAGTAAAAATCAGACATTATACAACCCATGACAATACCTTTCTAACAAAGCTAGAACCAGCCCTGTACCACCACATGGATCCAGAGATCTCCACATTCATTGCTCTGTTAGATTTATATCAAGCTGACAGCTCAAGGGGTGTCTTTTCTGCTACACCAAAGGGGCGTGTCCATGCTCTCCCTATCACAGCTCAGGAGGCAGTTTGAAGGTTTGAAACTAAGCATGTGCGGCCTTCTCAGTGAGCCGGTCAAAGAAATAAGCAATTAAGGCAATATAAAGATACGTTTTACTGAATAGCTATACAAATTTTCAATTACATGCAATTAAAAAAGTATTCAGATCCAGGTGCTGGTTTGAAATCTGTAGAATATTTTTCGTGGGAACAATCCCTTTAAGAGATTAATTTAAACTGTTGTCTTACAGACTGTATTGAATATCTGCGCTGTGAATCCTGCAGTCTGTCCCGGCGGAGGAACAGACTGCCGGAGTTTACCATATCCGGCATAACGAGATTTTTGGGACTCACCTGTAAAATCTCTTTTCTCGCTGAGTTCATTGGGGGAACAGGACCATGGGTATAGCTGCTGCCCCTAGGAGGCGACACTAAGCTGAAAAGTGATAGCTCCTCCCGCCGGCTATACCCCCTCCAGCCTGGAGAGAGCATATCAGTTTGTTGCCCAAGCAGTAGGAGCAAAACAACAAAAATAGAAAGAAAACACATCAACTAGGTCTGAACCTAGGACCGATGACCCCCACCCAGTAGGGAAGAAAATCCCTTGCAAGAAAACTGGAAAACAATGGGTGGGAGCTGTGTCCCCCAATGAACTCAGGGAGAAAGAGATTTTACAGGTGAGTCCACAAAAATCTCGTTTTCTTGCTCGTATCATTGGGGGACACAGGACTGTGGGACATCCTAACGCAGTCCACAGGGAGGGAGAAACAAAACACAGAACGCATACGCGAGGGCCTAGGAAACCGCCGCTCGCAAAACCTTGCGTCCCAGAGCAGCATCAGCCAATGCAAAGGTGTTCACCTTATAGAACCTGGTGAACGTGTGTAAGGAAGACCAGGTCGCCGCCTTACAGAGTTGTAAGGCAGAGGCCTGGTGAAAATGAGCCCATGAAGCACCCACCGCCCTGGTTCGAGTGGGCCGTGACACAGGCAGGGGGCGTCCTGCCCCGGGAGCAGTACGCCTCGGCAATGGCTAGGCGTATCCACCTGGCAATTGTCACCTTGGAAGCCGCCAAACCCTTGCGGGGACCCTCAGGCAAAACGAACAGGGAGTCTGTGTGGTGAAAGGAATCCGAGGCGGATAAGTAGATCCGCAGTGCCCTGACCACGTCCAGGGTGTGAAGAGCCCGTTCTGTAGGATGGGATGGCGAAGAGCAGAAGGATGGAAGGACGATGTCTTCATTCATATGGAAGGCCGATACTACCTTTGGTAGAAAAGAAGGCACCGGGCGAAGACCCCACCTTATCCTGATGTAAGATGAAAAAGGGTTCTCTGCAGGAAAGTGCCGCCAGCTCCGAAACTCGCCTGATGGAGGTGACAGCCACCAGGAAGGCTACCTTCCACGAGCGGAGACGAAGAGACACACTATCGAGCGGTTCGAAGAGGGCCACCTGGAGGGAACCAAGAACCAGGTTCAAGTCCCAGGATGGTAGATGGGGACGATAGGGAGGGACAGTGTGAGCTACCCCCTGAAGGAAAGTCTTGATCGGGGCTTTCTGCGCTAGTTGTTTCTGGAAAAAATAATTGAGAGTGCAGACACCTGTCCCTTAAGAGTACTAAGGCCCAGACCTAAGTCCAGTCCTGATTGCAGGAAGGAAAGGACCGTAGGCAGGGAAAAGGAGAGTGGGGGAAGGTTGTGCTCCCCACAGAATCGGAGAAAAGACCTTCAAGCCCTGTAGTAAATCTTGGACGATGTAGGCTTCCTTGCCCTGATCATGGTACGGATGACTGTGTCAGAGAATCCCCGATGTCTCAGAATGGAGGTTTCAATAGCCACACCGTCAAACGTAGCGGGCCTAAATGCTGGTGGAAGACAGGTCCCTGAGAGAGGAGGTCGTCCCTGAGCGGGAGGGGCCACGGAGCGTCTCGAGAAGGAGGATGAGGTCCGTGTACCACACGCGCCGGGGCCAATCTGGAGCGATGAGAATGGTCAGTATGCCCTCTTTCTTGATCCTGCGAAGAACCCGAGGTAGAAGAGGGATGGGGGGAAAGGCATACAGGAGGGAGAACTCCTCCCACGGGGCTACCAGTGTGTCCACTGCATAAGCCTGTGGGTCCCTTGTCCGGGACAGGAAGACTGGGAGCTTGGGGTTTCAGCCTGGACGCCATCAAGTCCACCTCCGGACGACCCCAGCGAAAGCAAATGGCGTTGAAGACTTCCGGATGTAGGGACCACTCTCCTGGATCCATGGTTTGCCGACTGAGGTAATCTGCCGTCCAATTTTCCACCCCGGGAACGTATACTGCGGAAATGACCGGAACGTGATTCTCGGCCCACTGAAGAATCTTGGTCACCTCGTCCATCGCTGCGAGTTCCCCCCTGGTGATTGACATAAGCCACCGCCGTGGCATTGTCTGACTGGATTCGGATTGTCAAACCCTTCAATAGGGGGGTCCAGTGAAGCAGGGACAGATAAATAGCCCGCAGCTCCAGTATATTGATGGGCAGTTTGGACTCCGACAGAGACCATCTTCCCTGGACAGTCCGTGGAGGGAAAACCCCTCCCCAACCGAGGAGACTGGCGTCAGTGGTGATAATTGTCCACGTAATCAGCAGAAACGACCTGACGGACGTCAGAGCTGGAGCTTCTAGCCACCACACCAGGGTCGACCGCACCCGGGGAAGAAGGGAGATGGAGCCGTTGAGGGAATCCGGTGACTTGTCCCAGGCCGACAGGATTGCCAGTTGAAGTGGGCGGGTGTGGAATTGCGCAAACCGGACTGCCTCGAAGGAGGCAACCAAAGTCCCCAGCACTCGCATACAAAGACGGATCGTGGACGTGTGCTCCGGTGGAGGAGACGCACCGATCTCTGAAGTGATCGTTTCTTGTCGAGAGGGAGACGAACTGATGCTGTGGCTGAGTCGAGGACCATCCCCAGGAAGCTGATCTGTCTGCTGGGATGACTTTTTGAAATTTACTAGCCAGCCGAAACAAATCAGAGCATCCACGGCTTTCCTCGTTCTGACCGAAGGTGGGCGCCTTCACAAGGATGTCGTCCAGATACGGAAATAGGACGATACCCCTGGAACGAAGGAGTGCCAGAAGAGGGGCCAGCACCTTCCTGAAAACTCGCGGCGCGGTTGCCAACCCAAAGGGGAGGGCCAAAAATTGATAGTGCCGATCCCCCACTGCAAAACGGAGGAAACGTTTATGGGTGTGGGCGATGGGGATATGCAGGTACGTGTCCTGAATATCCACCGAGGAAAGAAATTCACCCGGTTCCAGAGAGGCCACCACTGAGCGTAAGGACTCCATCCTGAAATGCTGTGTCCTGACAAAGCGGTTCAGCAATCTGAGATCCAGGATTGGGCGCACGGAACCCTCCTTCTTGGGCACTACGAAAAGGTTTGAATAAAAACCCCCGAAGTGTTCGGTTGGGGGGACCGGGACGATTACTCACTTCGAGAGGAGGGACTGAAGTGCCTGATAAAAGGCGGTCGACTGGCCAGGATCCCTGGGCGGTTGGGACAAGAAAAACCGGTTTGGTGGACGGGAGACCAAACTCGATCCTGTAACCAGAGGCTACGATATAGAGCGCCCAAGCATCGGAGATGTGGGGCCTGCCAAACCTCCTGAAAAAGGAGGAGATGACCCCCCCACCCGCTGGGGTGGGGGCACCCCTTCATGCTGAGGACTGTTTATTACCGGAAGCGCGGGCAGGCTGTGCCCGAGGGCGCCATAAGGGCTGGGTCTTAAAGGTAGGCTTCTTCCTTTGATCTTGTGAGGAGGTGCCGGAATGGGTTCTTTGCGCAGAACGCGTACCTGAGAAACGCCGAAAGGACTGAAATCTAGAGTTTGAGGACTTGGGATGAAAGGAATGCCCGGACCTATTCTGTGGAAGGTGGGTGCTTTTGCCACCTGTCGCTTCAGAAATTATCTCCTCCAACTTGGCTCCAAAGAGTCGGGAACCAGAAAATAGAAGACCCGTAAGGGAACGCTTAGAAGAGGCGTCCGCTGACCAAACCTTCAGCCAAACTTCACAGCACAAGGCTACATTAAGGGCAGAAGAACGGGCGACCAGAGCGCCCGCATCCAAAGAGGCCTCAAAGGTATTTGCCAGCTTGGGATATTTGCAGGGCAAGTGCCTGGAGATCCTCCAAAGGCAGATCAGCCGAGATGTCCTGGTGCAGCCGGAGGGCCCACTCAGAGACGGCTTTAGCCACCCACGCCGATGCAAAAATAGGACGAAGCGTGGAACCGCACGATGCAAAGGCCGACTTGGAAAAAGATTCCAGACGGCGGTCCACTGGATCCTGGAGGGAAGAACCATCCGCAACAGGAATGGCTGTGTGCTTGGCCAGACGCGCAACTGGCGGGTCTACCCTGGGGGCGTGGACCTTTTGTCCACCAGATTGGGATCAGAAGAGGAAGATTGACCTGTTCTGGGCCGCTTGCGAGAAGGTCTACCCCTGGGCTGACTAGAAGCGGAGGGTGTAGATTGTGCAGGTGGAGCGTGGTCGACCAAACAACCCATAAGAGAGAGGATGGTTTGGGACACCTCGGATAAATCCGCCACTGCCTGTGATAGGGAACGGGCCCATTCCGGCTCCACACGGTCAGGGGGGCACTGCATCTGCTCAGGCGGGAGTGCTGGTCTGGGCACACGGAGCAGAGAGAGTCCGATTGGCCGCGTGGGAACTTATGGTCACATTTAGCGCACGCATATTGAGTGGGCGCTAATAGAGGACGGGCGTCGGCCGTGGGTTCGGACATAACTGACTAGTAATTGAGGGCTGGGGGGGGGGGGGGGGGGGCAAGAGAGATAGTCCTACCAGGAAAGGAGAAACCAGGAATCCCACGGTCCTGTGTCCCACGAGGCTGAAGCGGTGCAGCGTCTGCAGGAAGCTGCGAGCACGTCCTGCTCCAAACAAAGTACACAGGAGAGCAAGCTCCACCCCTGGGCAGGATCGCAGGGGGAAAAGGTGAAGCCCCGCCCCCAGGGAGGGAGGACCCAGACACCGCGGCCTAGTAGGCCCGAAAGCCGGGACCTAAAGTAGAAGTTGCGGCCGCCCGCAGCGTACTTCCGGTTCGGAAGCGGAAGAACCGGAAGAAGGGCGGGCCGCGCGACAGCAGGACGCCGCACGCGCAGGGGAGGCACAGAATGCGTCCACAACTCGGACCGCAGCGTAGCCACGGAGCGCAGGACCCGCAAAGCCAGAAGGTGGGCACTCAGAGACCGGACCAGTTGAAGGGTACGAGTGGGGTACGAGTGGGGTGGGGTGTTGTGGATGGGCCGTTCGTAGGTCGCAGGTCACCAGTACTCACCCTCCTTCACCTTGCCCTCTTGTCCACCTTTCGCCCCTCTGTAGTAAAACCAGCAGGGTCACCTCCTCAGTCGCTGGCACAGAAGTGGCAGGAGACTGTAATGGCTGGAGGGTCTTGCGGTCCTAGGTGACCCCGGGGCTGCAGCTATACCGACGGTCCTGTGTCCCCCAATGATATGAGCGAGAAAGCTGGATACCATTCGCTGTAATGGGATCCAGCCCCTTTTCGATATATACACTAGCTTTTGGCCAGACAAAATATGGCTTGTGTAGTACTTTTTGTCCAGCTGAAAGCCAACATATATGGCGGATACAGTGACTGGATTCAGTGCCGGAGTTCACAAACGCAGATGTGAACCCAGCCTAACCTTGACAATAAAAGTTACATTTTACAGATAGCTTAAAAGGGTTTTTCTTTTCACCTCAGTTTTGTTTGTTTTTTTTTGCAAAAGTGATTTAGTATGATGTGTAACCCAGCATCTATCTCTGGATCACACAAGATGGCTCCACATGTGGATCACATCTATACGCCGGGCCTATACATGTTTAGCATGCACATGTGCAAGATGGCATGTAGCAATGGCCTTTGTGCATATGCGCACTCTAAAGATGTATTCTGCGCACTCTAAGGATGTATTCAGACAGTTATTTTTTAACGGCCATCAAAAGGTCGTTTTCAGAACTATTGCAGACTGTGGGCTATGCACGTGGCTGTTTTTTTTTTTTAAGGACAGTTAGTAGTGGCTGTCAAAAAAATAGGACGTCTTATTTTTGCCTGTTTTAACATTTTAGACGGACCCAATGAAACCTAGAAGGCAGGGATTAAAAAAAATAATTATATATATATATATATATATATATATATATATATATATATATATATATATATACACACACACACACACACACACTCCCAAGGGTCATGACGACATATGATCACATTGGGAGCATTAGGTCATTAGGTCTTGTTGCCTCCTTTTTTTTCAAATCACTGGCATTATTGAGGGTGGGGAGTGTGTGCAAGACATATATATTGTGAGATAGTGACAGGAAGAGTGATTGATGGCAGGTACTTTTCCCCCAGGGAGTGCCCAGTATGCAGTGGAAAGCTCAAGCTTTCCTGAGGTGGCTTTGTAGAAAAGCCAGAATAGAGCCTGGAGTTTTGGATTGGGGAAGAGTTAGACAGGTTCTCCAATCCAATCTTGCCTCTATCAGAGCTAAATCCCACTATGAGATGTCCTGAAGCCACTGTGAGGGCATAATGGCGTCATTAAAAAGGGCACTGTAAGGGTAGTTTTTTTTTTTTTTTTAAGTCAATGAAGTTCATCCCTTTTTAATGGACATTAAAAACAGATAGGAAAGAAAATAGATGCACACGCTTATAAAAAATGGCCATGAAAAACTGACAATGTATCTGCTTTTAACAGTTGTCTTTTTCAGTCATATTTTTTTAAAATACCAACCCTCAGTATATATAATTGTCTACCAGTATGTCCCCAATAGTGACCCCCAGTATAGAAAATGCCCCCATAATGCCCAGTATTATAAAATATCTCATTTGTGGCCCTGGTATTATAAATTGCCCCCTTTAGTGCAGACAAAAAAAAAAAAAAAATACTCACCTCAACCACTTGTTAAGGCTGAAACATTCGCTCCTCACTTCAGGTAGTAGGACCTGCGCGTCCATTGTGATGATGTGACATCACACTGGGAGCACAGGTCTTGCTGCCTCAAGTGAGGAGCCCGTGTTCTGGCACATTCAAGTGGTTGACATGAGTTTAATTTTTTACTTTACTGTAACCTCTGAAAGGTCCATTTTCTCACATTTTAACAGCTGTTAAGATGGGTGCACTCCTGTATAAGCGTCTATTAAAAACAGTCCTATTGATTTCAATGGGGTCCGTCTGGCCATGGAAACGGACAAAATAGGACATGTGCTATTCTGTCACAGCTGCTATTCACTGGATGTTAAATGAAAAAAACAGCCATGTAGATCGCACCATAGATTTTAACTGGCTCAAAAAATGGCCGTGTAATGGCCATCTAACGGTAATTTATCGTGTGAATGGGGCCTAAAACTGGTATACCGTACGATGTTCATAGACAGGTGTGGTTTTTTTTGTTTTTTTTGTTTTGTTTTGTTTTTTTTTTGGGGGGGGGTCTTTTTCCAATCCTGGAGAAACCCTTTATAGAATGACCACCTGCATCTTAAACAGTGATTTAAAATAAAAATCCAAACACTTACCCTTATAGAAAACTCCCCATAATCCTTTCTTCTCAGACAAAAGCCAAGAACGTAAATGTGGAACTTTCTTGAAATAAGCACAGGTACAGACAAAAAGCAGAGCAAAGACCAGGAGTCCATCCAAGGTGTAGGCTAAAAGGCAATAAAAATTCAATTAGTAACATAATTTATAAAGGCGAAAATCTGTCCATCCAGTCCGGCCTGTTATCCTACAAGTTGATCCAGTGGAAGGCAAAAAACCCCTGTGAGGTAGAAGCTAATTTCCCCACTTTAGGGAAAAAAAATTCCTTCCCGACTCCAATCAAGCAATCAGAATAACTCCCTTGATCAACGACCCATCTCTAGTAACTATAACCTGTAATATTATTACCCTCCAGAAATACATCCAGGCCCCTCTTGAACTCTTTTAGTGAACTTACCATCACCACCTCCTCAGGCAGAGAGTTCCATAGTCTCACTGCTCTTACCGTAAAGAATCCTCTTCTATATTTCTGTACAAACCTTCTTTCTTCCAGACGCAGAGGATGTCCCCTCATCACAATTAGTAATGAAAGTTCTAAAACTGAACAATAAAATTTTCCAGAGCTATTTCCAAATTCCACCCCAAAACAACTTTAACCCCCTGATGCACCTTGCTGCAAACAGTCCCAACCACTCTCCCACTTATCCTTTTATTCAACATTGTTAAACCCCTTGTGAAGCGAAATCAAAACTGTTGATGGCATACGCATGACACAGGGGCCATCTTTGATTGCATCACAAGTAAAGCAATTACATATACAGTATCAGTAGACAGGTCACAGCTAGAGATGAGTGAACGTGCTCGTAACGAGCACTGTAGCGCTCGGCTCCCCTGCGCTCGCATGGGCGCAGGCATCCGCTTCCGTCCTCCTCACCCGACGAAAGTGGATGCCTGCGTCCATGCGAGCGCAGGGGAGCCGAGCGCTACAGTGCTCGTTACGAGCACGTTCGCTCATCTCTAGTCACAGCCTACTGAAGGACTTATTTTGCTTGTTGACAGGTATTTCCCAAAGGGTTACCCTTTCACAACATTTTGCACCTCTGATAGCCAGGACAATTTATGCAGTTATGACTTGTACAAAACAATATGTTTTCTTAAAGTAGATACCTGGCACATTGCCAAAATGCCACTCTGCCAAAATGCCACTCAGCGCTTTATATACACAGACACCTTCAGGCACATTTTACACCAAAATGTATTGCATTTTGAGGCATCTGTTGTGCTCATTTTCCATCCACAAAGGCCTTTTTCCCAATCTAAAATAACAGATCTCTGATGGAAGTGACAAAAAGGAAGCAAAATGAGCACAATGGATGCTTAAAGGGGTCATCCAATTCTAAAAATGGCCCCAACAATGCCAGGGTCCCATATCATACTTACCCCACTCCCCATCACTCTGGATCCCTGCACAGCTGCATCTCCCTATCGCCGGATGTTTTGAGCCGCGTGACAGGGAGATGCAGCGGCAGCTGTGCAGGGATCCGGAGTGACTCGGGTGATGGTGAGTGGGGCAAGTATGATCTATAGGAAGGGCCCGGGCATTGTGGGGGCCATTTTTAGAATTGGATATCCCCTTAAAAATATTTTTCTTTCTTTTAACAGAAACCAAAACAGTGATGTGAAGTCATCCTTAGGCCTAAAGTTACATACATATATCTTCACAAAATTACCAGAGTTGGAAAGACCAAAAATCTGGGTTTAAAATGGACATTTTTTAAAAAGTAACAACCTAAAAAAAAAAACAACACAGGGATTATACTCTGTGAAAACCCCAAAACAAATATTTGCTGAAAGCAGACACCTCATGATTGCAGTTGCCTTGGATGGCTATTAATAACCATGTCCACCATCATGTAACTTTGTGACAAACAGTAATTATTTTTTTTTTTAAAAAAGCATAAAAAGAAAAATTTACACCTAAAACACTACAAGCAAAAATTTACACACAAGGAAAATATAAAAATAATATTATATTAACCACAAGTGTATACATCAACAACTTGTGATCTTGGAAACACAAACAGAGGCTCTGTAATATCTGCCCATCATCCTCAGATGCGTTAAAAATAATATACAGTATACTACTGCCAAATTGCTAACGTCTACATTTCTGCAACATTGCAGCAAACAGTGACTATTAACAAAAACTGGACACAAATTCAAATTTGTGACCAAATGCATACTCAAGTCTTTATACAAATCAAAGATGTGAGTTCGGCTACATGCACATGACCGTATGTGTTTTGCAGTCTGCAAAAAAAACGGATGACGTTCCGTATGGTACCCGTGTTTCCGTTATTTTGCGGATCCGTTGTAACAATGCCTATTATCCTAGTCCGCAAAACGGACAAGAATAGGACATGTTCTATTTTTTTTTTTTTCGGGGCTACGGAACGGACATACTGATGCGGATAGCACACAGTGTGCTGTCAGCATTTTTTGCTGACCCATTGAAATGAATGGGTCCGTATCCTATCCGCAAAAAAAAAAAAAAAAACGCAACGGACACGGAAACAAAATACGTTCGTGTGCATGAGGCCTAAATCACATGCTACTCGTGCTCATGCATACGAACGTATTATCTTTCTGTGTCTGTTTTTTTTTTTGCGGACCGAATGCAGAACCATTTATTTCAATGGGTCTGCAAAAAAACAAAACAAAAAACGGAAGTTACTCCGTGTGCATTCCGTTTCCGTATGTCCATTCTGCAAAAAAAGAACATGTCCTATTATTGTCCGCATTAAAGGGGTTGGTCACCCTAAGTATCAAAAATCCAAAGTGTCCCAGACAATAGCCAACACTATGAAGTATTTCATATCATTCATATCATATTCCCTCAGACAGGCTGTGTGGGAGGAGCAGCGGCAAAGTAAGAGTATAATCCCAGCATGCACTGCAGCAAGAATGTTAAGAGGAGCAGTTACATGACCTCCCGCCCACCTGTCGACAGAGACAAGAGCCCCTCAGACATCAGTAAATAACTGCTGTACAGACATAGCAATAGAAAGTATGCCCCAGTCCCAGCAGTAAAGAGAGGTTACTACCCATCCCACGCAGAAATGTGATGCTAATGTGTCATACATATTTTACTGGGGGGAAGGGGAGTACCCTGTCCATAAATTTGCTGTGGAGCACAATCATTTCTATTTGTGCCACTGGATGTAAGCCATGAGCAGAATGAATAGAGGGGGAGATTTACAATTTCCCTTGTTTCTGAAAAGCGGCATTAAAAAGTTGCAAACTATGTGTTTGCTACTTTTTAACTGCGCCTTTAACCCCTTCCCGCCCAGCGCCGGGTGCAGGAGCTGCGCCCGCCCGATCAGCGGTGGGGGTCCGGCTGTGCCCAGTGCCCTGTGAGCAGGACCCCTGCTGTATCCACCGGCATCGGTGAAAACACCGATGACGGTGCAATAACCCTTCATATGCCGCGGTCAGCACTGACCGCGGCACATGCGATGCGGGCGGTGGGAAGGGGTTCCATCGGGTCTGTGACGGGGACCCGATGGCTTAGATGGCAGCCGCCTGGAATCCTGTGAGATCCAGCCCCCTGGATCTCACAGGCAGAAGGCTGTAAGTGTATTACATTGAGTAATACACTTACAGCCAATGCATTACAATACCGATATACTGTAATGCATTGTAAAGGGGATCAGACCCCCAAAAGTTAAAGTGTAAAAAAAAAGAAAGTGGAAAAAAAGAGTGAAAAAAATAAAGTTTTACAAAAAAAAGTTTCAAGTTAAAAAAAAACAAAAAACGTCCTTTTCATAAAATAAATTAAAAAACAAATTGTAAAAAATAGGGAAAAAAAGAAAAATAGACATATTAGGTATTGCCGCGTCCGTATCGAACGGCTCTATAAGAATATCACATGATCCACCCCGCCAGGTGAACGCAGTAAAAAAAAAAAAAAAAAAAAGTGCCAAAACAGACATTTTTTGGTCACCTTCCCTTACAAAAATTGTAATAGCAGGCGATCAAAAAAGCGTATGTACCCCAAAATGGTACCAATCAAACTGCCATCTTGTCCTGCAAAAAATGAGACCCTACCTAAGACAATCGCCTGAAAAATAAAAAAAATATGTCTCTCAGAAAATGGCACCACAAAAAAATATTTTATTTTGTTAAAAAATGCATCTAATGTGTAAAACTTTCCAAAAATAAAAATGTTAGATATATTGGGTATCGCCATGTCCGTAACCACCTGCTCTATAAAAATATTACATGAGATGGCCCCCCAGGTGAATGCTGTAAAAACCAAAACAGCCATTTTTTTCCCTCTTGCCTCACAAAAAGTGTAATAGCAGGCGATCAAAAAGGCGTATTTAACCCAAAATGGTACCAATCAAACCGTCATCTTGTCCCGCAAAAAATGAGACCTACCTGAGACAATCGCCAGAAAAATAAAAAAAATATGGCTCTCAGAAAATGGCAACACAAAAAAAAGATTTTATTCTGTTCAAAAATAAATTTAACGTGTAAAATTTAACAAAAATAAAAATCGTAGACATATTGGGTATCGCCGCGTCCGTAACAACCTCCTCTATAAAAATATTACATGAGATGGCCTCCCAAGTGAACGCTGTAAAAAAAAAAAATTAAAACAACTAGGCCAAAACAGCAATTTTTTTCCTCTTGCCTCACAAAAAGTGTAATACCAAGCGATCAAAAAAGCATATGTACCCCAAAATGGTACCAATGAAAACATCACCTCATCCCGCAAAAAATGAGCCCCCACATAAGACAATAACTCAAAAAAATAAAAATCAATGGCTCCCGCAAACCAATCCATCAAAATCTGTGCTGCAAAATCCATATGGCGCTCCTTCTGTTCTGAGTCCTGCCATGTGCCCCCACAGCAGTTTACTACCACATATGGGGTGTTGCCGTATTCAGGAGAAAATGGGGAACAAATTATGGGGTGCTTTTCTCCAGTTACCCCTTGTGAAAATGAAAAATATGGGGCTAAAGCAACATTTTATTGGAAGAAATGAAACTTCATTTTCACAGCCAAGTTTTCAAATTCCGTAAAATGCTTAGGGGCTCAAAGTAGCCAGTACCCCCCTTAATATATTCTTTGAAGGGTGTAGTTTCCAAAATGCGGTCACTTTTTGAGGGTTTCCACTGTAGGGGTACGTCAGGGTCTCTCAATTACAAAATGGTGCCTAAAAACTATTCTAGCAAAATCTGCCTCCAAAATCTGTATGGCGCTCCTTTCCTTCTGACCACTGCCAGAAACCCATAGAGATGTTTACCACCACATATGGGGTATTTAAGTAAACTGCAGAATCAGAGTAATGTATATTGAGGTTTAGTTTGCTGTTAACCCTTGCTGTGTTGCAACAAAAAAAATTATTAACATGAATAATCTACCAAAAAAGTGAAATTTTAAAATTTCACCCCCATTTTCCTTTAATTCTTGTGGAACACCTCAAGGGTTAACAAAGTTTGTATCCGTTTACATCAGTTTTTTTTATAATTTGAGGGGTGTAGTTTCTAAAATGGGGTCATTTATGGGTGGGTTCCATTATGTAAGCCCCGCAAAATCACTTTATATCTGAATTGGTGCTTAAAAAAATGGTTTTGGAAATTTTGTTGAAAATTTGAAAAATGGCTTCTAAACTTCTAAGCCTTCTAACGTCCTAAAAAAGTAAAATGACATTTATAAAATGACGCCAACATAAAGTAGACATATGGGGACTGTAAAATAATAACTATTTTTGGAGGTATTACTATCTATTTTGAAAGTAGAGAAATTGACATTTGGAAACTTGCTAATTTTTCCAAATTTTTGGTAAATTTGGTATTTTTTTTAATAAATAAAACTGAAATATTTTGCCACAAATTTACTACTGTCGTGAAGTACAATATGTGACGAGAAAACCATCTCAGAATGGCCTGGATAAGTAAAAGAGTGCCAAAGTTATTACCACATAAAGCGACATTTGAAAAAAAAGACCTGGGCAGGAAGGTGAAAACAAAAGGCCGTGACAATGGTGTGTGTGTGTGTGTGGGGGGGGGGGGGGGGCAAATCCATCTGCTGACATACAGAGGAGCCTCCTGTCCATCATCACACGACCTGCTCCCAGCTGACAGCCCATCAATCATCTATGAATATACGACTACCCTTCATCTGGGGAAATGAGTGTAGTCAAATATCTCTGTCTACAGTGTACAGGGGGGGGGGGGGGTCACCCATCACTGTCTACAGTGTATGGGGGGGGGGGGTTACCCCATCTCTGTGTACAGGGGGGGGTGTCACCCATCACTGTCTACAGTGTACGGGGAGGGGGGTGTCACCCATCACTGTCTACAGTGTACGGGGGGGGGTGTGTCACCCATCACTGTCTACAGTGTACAGGGGGGGGGGTCACCCATCACTGTCTACAGTGTACGGGGGGGTGGGTGGGGTGGTCACCCATCACTGTCTACAGTGTACGGGGGGGGTCACCCATCTCTGTCTACAGTGTACGGGGGGGGGGTCACCCATCTCTGTCTACAGTGTACGGTGGGGGGGTCACCCATCTCTGTCTACAGTGTACGGGGGGGGGGGGTCACCCATCTCTGTCTACAGTGTACAGGGGGGGGGGGGTCACCCATCTCTGTCTACAGTGTACAGGGGGGGGGGGGGTCACCCATCTCTGTCTACAGTGTACAGGGGGGGGGGGTCACCCATCTCTGTCTACAGTGTACAGGGGGGGGGTCACCCATCTCTGTCTACAGTGTACAGGGGGGGGGGGGTCACCCATCTCTGTCTACAGTGTACAGGGGGGGGGGGTCACCCCATCTCTGTCTACAGTGTACAGGGGGGGGGGGGTCACCATCTCTGTCTACAGTGTACAGGGGGGGGGGGTCACCCATCTCTGTCTAACAGTGTACGGGGGGGGGGGGTCACCCCATCTCTGTCTACAGTGTACCGGGGGGGGGGGGGGGTCACCATCTCTGTCTACAGTGGTACAGGGGGGGGGGGGTCACCCATCTCTGTCTACAGTGTACAGGGGGGGGGGGGGTCACCCATCTCTGTCTAACAGTGTACAGGGGGGGGGGTCACCCATCTCTGTCTACAGTGTACAGGGGGGGTCACCCATCTCTGTCTACAGTGTACAGGGGGGGGGTCACCATCTCTGTCTACAGTGTACGGGGGGGGGTCACCCATCTCTGTCTACAGTGTACAGGGGGGGTCACCCATCTCTGTTCTACAGTGTACAGGGGGGGGGTCACCCATCTCTGTCTCAGTGTACAGGGGGGGGGTCACCCATCTCTGTCTACAGTGTACAGGGGGGGGGTCACCCATCTCTGTCTACAGTGTACAGGGGGGGGTCACCCATCGCTGTATACAGTGTAAAGAGGGTCACCCATCACTGTCTACAGTGTACGGGGGGGGGTCACCCATCACTGTCTACAGTGTACGGGGGGGGGGTACCCATCACTGCTACAGTGTACGGGTGGTCACCATCACTGTCTACAGTGTACGGGGGGGGGTCACCCATCACTGTCTACAGTGTACGGGGGGGGGGGGGGGTCACCCATCACTGTCTACAGTGTACGGGGGGGGGGGGGGTCACCCATCACTGTCTACAGTGTCGGGGGGTGGTGGTCACCCATCACTGTCTACAGTGTACGGGGGGGGCTCACCCATCACTGTATACAGTGTACAAAGGGTCACCCATCACTGTATACAGTGTACACAGGGTCACCCATCACTGTATACAGTGTACACAGGGTCACCCATTACCATATACAGTGTACAGGGGGTCACACCACTACATACAGTATAAAGGAGGTCACACATCTCTATATACAGTATACAGTGGTGGGGGTCACATATCACTATATACAGTGTGCTGCTGATATCACTGACCTCAGCAATACTGACAGCTCAGAAGGGGTTAAAGCTCCTGACCTGTTGGTCTGGCTGGAATAAACATGTCTGTGATAAGATCACATTGCAGAGGGACCATAGAGAGGACAGACACTTGGATGGCTCACAGTTTGTTGTCGACAGCAGTGTTCCTCAACTCCCATCCTCAGGGCCCACCTGCCGGTCATGTTTTCAGGATTTCCTTAGTACTCAGCAGGTGATATAATTAGTGTCCATGCATCAGGACTTACCACAGGTATTCATTGACCGGTAGGTGGGCCCTGAGGACTGGAGTTGAGGAACACTGGTCCACAGCACCTTCCTGGCTCTGCTACATCCTCACATGTTGGCACGATCCTCTCAGATCCTATAAGTTCATTTTTTTCTGCTCAAATCTTCCTGCTAAGCCCCTGCTAGCCCTACACAGCCAGAAGGCAACTCTGATACAAGCAGGGTGCTTTAGGACCCAGACAGCAGCATGGGCACACTCCTTCAGCCATGGACTAGGGCACGTGCAGGGATGGATGAGACAGGCATCTGTGAGAGCAAGACAGAGGGGGCGTGTCTTCCAATAGCAAGGAAACCAGGGAGATCTGCTTAAGATATATTAGTAAGGCCTTGTTCACACATCAGTTATTTCCATCAGTTATTGTGAGCCAAAACCAGGAATGCGTCAAAAACACAGAACAGGTGCAGATCTTTCCATTATCTACAAAGTAACATAGTTTATAAGGCCGAAAAAAGACATCTGTCCATCAAGTTCAGCCTGTTTTCCTACAAGTTGATCCAGAGGAAGGCAAAAAACCCCTGTGCGGTAGAAGCCAATTTTCCCCACTTTAGGGAAAAAAAATCCTTCCCGACTCCAATCAGGCAATCAGAATAACTCCCTGGATCAACGACCCCTCTCTAGTAACTATAACCTGTAATATTATTACCCACCAGAAATACATCCAGGCCCCTCTTGAACTCTTTTAGTGAACTTACCATCACCACCTCCTCAGGCAGAGAGTTCCATAGTCTCACTGCTCTTACCGTAAAGAATCTATATATATGTATATATATATCTATACATTATCTCTGTGTAGCCTCCACTCCTCGTTTTGGCTCACAATAACTGATGAAAATAACTGATCAAATAACTGATGTGTGAACAAGGCCTAAGTGTAATATCACCCTCTTTCTTTACAGTTTTAATAAGTGCCAACAAAGTGACCAACCACTTTAAGGACAATGAAAGGACTGTTCTATTAGGGGCCAGCTGTCAATCTGCTTTCAGAGAGGTATAATAGGGGTCCTCCCATATTATGGACACAACATCCAAACCTCCTGCAGTTTGTCATTAAATGAGGTAGAGTGCCATGATTATTTATGGAAACAGTCAGTGAGGGCAAATGTCTTATCTAACTAATGAAAACCTTTTCTGTCAGAGATATATTACATTGCTCTGTAGTGATAATCTCGCTGCTACTCTATAAAGATTGGGTATAGATATTATAGTGACAATGTAAGGCTACTTTCACACTTGTGTTTGCAGGATCCGTTTGTGAGATCCATCCAGGCTCTTACAAATGGATCCGTCATGATAATACAAACGCCTGCATCCGTTCTGAATGGATCCGTTTGTATTATCTTTTACATAGCAAAGACGGATCCGTCTTGAACTCCATTGAAAGTCAATGGGGGACGGATCAGTTTTCTATTGTGAGACAGAACGGATCTGTCCCCATTGACTTACATTGTGAGTCATGACGGATCCGTTTGCATCAGTTTCTTCATGCGGACACCAAAACGCAGCAAACAGCATTTTAGTGTCCGCCTCCAAAACGGAATGGAGACTGAACTGGAGCAAACTGAAGGACAACTGATGCTTTCTGAACGGATCCTTTTCCATTCAGAATGCATTAGGACAAAACTGAACAGTTCAGGACCGTTTGTGAGAGCCTGTGACGGATCTCACACACGGATCCTGTAAACGCAAGTGTGAAAGTAGCTTAAAATGTAAACTGTATTGATGCTTTTGTGTCTGTGGTGTTTCTGATGCCGTAACCTGTACACTTCTATATGTCTGGTTTATGGTGCCAATTAACAGGCCAATTAGCCACAGAGGGGTGATTAAATGAACACCCCCCCTTCCACCATATGTCACAATCAAAGTATGTTCTCTGATTCATAGGGGACGGATAACATACAAAGAAGTCCACGTTACCCTCCCCTTGGGTCAACTACGGTTATACAGGCAGGGAATGGGTAACCGGCTTGTGATTATATAGATGTAACAGTGTTAAATTGTTTAGAAAATACTTGAATTCCCTGTACAATGAAGGTGCAACTTTTAGTAGAACTTGGTGTTGTTATTACACATATCAGGAGAGCCAGCAAGTCCTCATTAATGGGGGGTCATATAGTGAAAACTGAGATGCTAAGAGCAGAGTAAATCATTATGATTTAAAAGACCTCAATAACTTTTTACCAGTTTTCATTTTGTTGTCACTGTGAAGGAATAACCAGAGCAGCAGGATCTGGCGACTGGGGAACGTAGAAGAATCAATAAAGTCATTATTATTCTAACATCCATACTGTCTGTCAAATGACTTCTGGATTTGTTTTACAGGGGTCCCAGCTACTCCCAACAGGAAGCCATTGCTGTTACATACTGTACTTGATATCGTGCCCCCCGCTGTTCTTTTGATTCCTTCTCACTATCTTCATCTCAGGCCTCACGCACATAACCCATAGAAATGAATGTGTCCGCATGCAATTTACAAAAAACGCAGATCTGACACATACAAAATATAGTCGTGTGCATGAGGCCTAATGTATCCAGGAACTGCTAAGAAACCAACCTCTAGTGCACTGAATCTAATCGGCTGGTTTGCAAAATAGGACTAATGACTGACCCACATGCACAAGAGGGTACTGAAATAGGACTGAGCATTCAGAGCGCCGTAATCTCGCGATGGCTCGCGTGAGATTACGGCTCTGAGTGCGTGAAGTCGGGGGAGCAAGGAGGAGATGAGAGGATGCGGGGCGGTGCTGGGCTCCTTCACAGTGGACGCAGCTGGGATCCAGGAATATTGGTAACCGCCCCTTGGGCTCCTTATAACCAGAATTAGCATATGAATAAAATCGTTTTTCTGACTAAACAAAGACACACACAGCAATAGGAAAAGTATATTGTGGACGGGCTAGTGGCCATCTAGCAGCCCATGTCCTCAGCTCTATAGGCTTAAACGAGGTGACAGAATCCCTTTAAGAGGTAGCCAGGTATGGGTTGCAAATTTCCAGGGCTACACCTTCCATCTTTGCCAGACCGGAAGTGTGACATGCAATCACTGCTGCTGGCCAAACAATGGCTTCAATGGTGACGTGTCAGTAAGGGTGGGGACACCAACACTGAGGCCACTGATAAGCCGACAGCAATGATGGCTATATAAACAGTAAGGTGAGGACCAAATGCAATGACGGGGCACAGTGCTTGAACCAGGAAGCTCCAACCAAGTGAGCTCCCATTCACTGCTACCAGAGTAGCATAGGTCGCTTGGACAGTTCCATAACTCAACCTATCCTTCGCTAACTGCGGCTATTCCCATCTCAGCCATAAAATAACCAAAACAGTTTATCATAAGGACCCCTACAGGAGACTTACTTTCTATATTCTCCCCTACAAAATATGTACAGGTACCAATAAAAATGACAACCCGTCCCCCAAATATCAGGCCCTCCCTGTGACAAAACAACGTCCATAAAAAGTACTACAACGTTAGTTTCTGATGTAATAAAAAGTCATGGCAATCACAGGACTGAACAGGCCTCTACTACACAGCACAGCAGCATCCGCAAAGTGCCGGCCGCCAGATGACACATGCGGCATTTTCCACGTTACAAAGAACGGTTTACCGTTAGTCATGGTACTCAGCCTTCTCTTCCTGCTCCACCGCCACACAAACACACAGATGACGTCAGCGCAGACTACGGGAAGCCACGGAGTACAAAGTTCCTTCTTTGTTCCTGTGCTTGCGTCTCTCGCTTTTATTCATATATATATATATATAGAAGAGATGCACATTTGTGGGTTCTATAACCATTTTTTGGTGTGTTTACAAGATGCAGACTTGCTGCAGCAAATTTCTGGAACTGAAAAAAATAATTTTCATACAATTAAATTGGATTGTTATGTGTCTGAAATCCTGAAGTACACAGACTACTCAAAGGACACTTTTCTCAATGGGGGTCTTTGGATATGTTTAACTAGTTTGGGACCTTGTGATTTTCCATTTTTGCATTTTCCTTTTTTACTCCCTGTCTTCCTGGAGTCATAACTTTCAACTTGTTTTTTTGTGGGACAAATTGTACTTTTTAAATCCTTTGATACTGGAGGTTTTTTTCATATTTCTTTTCTTTTATTTTTCTTCCCTATTTTCCTGGAGCCATAACTTTTTTTATTTTTCTGTTCACATAAGGGTTTTTTTTTTTTTTTTTTTGCAGGACAAGTTGTACTTTCTAATGCCACCATTTAATATAGCATACAATGTAGTGGGAAGCAGGAACAAAATTCCAAATGGTGTGGCATTGGAAAAAAAAATCCTCCACTGGTTTATGGGTTTTGTCTCTACGGAGTTCCTTTTGCAACAAAACTGACTTATGTCCTTCATTCTCTGGGTCAGTATGATTGCAAAGATACCACATATGTATAAGTTTTATAAGTCTAAATTCTGTAAAAATAAATTAAAACTTTGAAAAAAAATTCTCTCTTTTATATCACCATATTCTGACCAACATAACTTTTTTATAGTTATGTCTACTGAGCTGTGTGGGGCTCGTGTTTTTACAGGACGATCTGTAGTTTTTATTGCTACCATTTTCTGTGTGTGACTTTTTGATCACATTTTATTACAATTTTTTGGGTAAAAGAAGCAATGAAAAAAATGGTGAATCTGCCATTTTGATACTTTTTTCCATTATACCATTTGCCCTATTGGAAAAATATTTTTAGATTTTAACAGGCGTTTTTGGACATGGTGATGCCCACGAAGTTTATATTTTTTTATTCTAAGGAAAGGGAGGTGATTTAAATTTTTATATTTCCTTTTATATACATTTTTTTTAACTTTTTTCCCCCATGTCAATAATGAATATGAATAATATGTGAATTTCTAATTTCTTATGTTGGCCTGCCACCTGCTGGCCAACATAAAAATTGCAAGTCTAATACGCTGGGTCTCTTCAGAGAGACCTGGCATATTAAAGTCAATTGCCAGCATATCCCCATTGGCCACATGGTCATGATCACTCTTGATCATGGCATCGTAAGGCTTTAATGACCACGATTGGCATTATTGCCAGTCGCGGTCATTAGCTACAGGCCTCTGCCTCCGTGTGCAGCGGGCACCATGTTTACCCATCGCTCCAGCACTATACATTTACGGCGCTGGTAGCAAAAGTGTTAATGGCACCATTTACTATTGCATACAATGTAGTAGGAAGCTGGAAATAAATTCTAAATGGGGTGGAATTAGATAAAACAAAACACAATTCTGGGTTTTGCTTTTATGGCGTTCCATATGTGGTAAAACTGAACTGTGCCCTTCATTCTCTTGGTCACTACGATTACAACAATGCCACATTTATATATTTTTTCTTGTGTTTTAATACTGGGAAAAAATGGTAAAAAATTAACTTATAATAGTTATGTATACTAGTTTTTATTACTTTTATTCAATTTTTTTGGGGGGGTGAAGAGACAAAAAAAACAGCAAATTGGCCATTTTTTCCCCGGTAGGCCATTTGCCATATGGGATACATATTTTTGGACATGGCCCTGCCTATGATGTTAATTTTTTTTATTTATTTTAATTTTGAGGAAAAGGGTGATTTGAATTTTTTTTTTAGATTTTTATAAACTTCATCAGGGGTTAGCAACCCTCAGCACTCCAGCTGTTGTGAAACTGCAATTCCCAACACACTCCATTCATTTCTGTAGGATTTATAAGAACAGCGGTGCAAGTTTGCATGCTGGGAGTTGTAGTTTCACAACAGCTGGAGTGCCAAAAGTTGCTACCCCTGTTGTACATTTTAATTTCGTACTGTGCCCAGTTGCTGGGCAGGTACTGGCGGAATTTAACCCTTCCTTTACAATGTACAAGAGACTTGTCTATGCTAATTTCTTTTTCTGGGGTGAACACCTCTGTAAATTTGGAGTTGAGGTGCTCCAGGACAGGTCAGGTAATTTTGAATAGATGGTCAAATTATGGGTCTTTTTTTTTTTTTTTTTGGGGGGGGGGGGGGCAATGTGTGTTATCATTTTAATGTAGGAATTTTAAAATGGATTCAAATCTTGAGCGGGACATGGCCATATTGTAAATTGGAGTGTGATACAAGACATCTGAACTCCAGTATTGTCTCATTTTGGGATTTTTGACAAGGCCCATATGTAGCACAAGCCCCCAAAACTTAATAATCTTGGCAGCATTTACTGGGGTCCAACCGAGGGGTCTTGCATATGAGGATGTGGGGTTTGGCACAATAAGCTGCTGGGCATATAAATTTGGGTCACCATCAAATTTAGGAAATCTTCAGAGAAAATTTTTTTGAAAACATCTATTTCTGTGAAGCCCATGCAGTCAATCTGGATTCCAGAGTTTACCACACACTTTGAAATTTGGGACTCATAATCCTCGGGGGGTGTGGTCCATAGAGGATCACTGGGGAGGGGGGGCTACTTCCCCTATCTTGCCTGGGGCGTCTCCTTGAGGGTCCCTCATCACTGCATGACGATGATGATGAGGAAGTAGAGGAATGTGGTATCATCTTCACCCTGACTTGCAGACTCTGTTTCAGAGGCAAGATACGCGTATGCCTCTTCAGCGGAGTACATTCTTATTTTGCTTTGGTTTATTGGTGTGTGTAAAGTGAAAAGTGTCGGGGGGGGGGGGGGGTGTATGATTTAACACGTGCGCGGGTTACAAAAAATCTAAACTAGCACTAACTATAATATATATATATATATATATATATATATATATATATATAAAGTATTACACTCACCGGTAATACGGTTTCCTGGAAGTCTCCATGACAGCACATCCTGAGACTGACTTTCCTCTGATAGGACAGGAAAAACACAGAGAGGTTTAAATTCCCTCCCCCACCAGTGTATTTTCAACGGACACCAGGATAAGTAGGTAATCACATATGAAAGAAGAATATTAAAGCAAGAAAATTAAAATAAGAAAAGTGTGGGACGTATGTGCTGTCATGGAGACTTCCAGGAAACCGGATTACCGATGAGTGTAATACTCATTTCCCCAGTCGTCTCCATGACAGCACATCCTGAGAATTACCAACCAAATATTTCCTTTTTAGGGAGGGACTACAGCACAAAGGACTTTCGTCCAAAGGCCATATGCTCGTTAGCAAAAACATCCAATTTGTAATGTTTAGTGATGAAGTATGGGCTCTCTTCCAGGTAGCGGTCCTACAAATTTGTTCTAGGGAGGCTTCATATTTTTGAGAGGCAGCTAAAGCTCTAGTTGAGTGGTCTCTAAGGGAGGCAGGGGCCTCTTTACCAGCAGCCTTATAGGCTTCAGTTATAGCTAATCTAATCCACCGTGAGATGGAACTTTTTGCTGCTTTCTTTCCTTTATTTGGCCCACAGAATTGGATAAAAAGATTATTGTCTTTCCTCCAATCTTTTGTAATATCAATATAGTGTAAAATGGCACGTCTGACATCCAGATTATGATAAGATTCCTCCTGGACATTTTTGGGGTTAGCACAAAATGATGGTATCACAATGTCTTGTGACCTGTGGAAGGTTAAAACAACTTTGGGCAAAAAATTAGGATCTAGTTTGAAGACCAGCTTGTTATCAAAAATTCTTAAGAACGGTTGTTGGATGGAAAGGGCCTGTAGTTCATAAACCTGTCTGGCTGAAGATATGGCTACTAAAAAGATGGTTTTGAGTGTAAGCCATTTTATAGATAATGAAGTAAGGGGTTCAAACAGGCAAGATGATATTGCCAAAAGAAAAGTATTTAAGTTCCAAGGGGCAACCAAATTTCTTATTCTTATCCTATCGGCTGCCTTAAAAAATCTGGATATCCAGGGAACATCAGTGAGATAGGTATTGTATAGGGCACTTAGGGCCGATATCTGGACTCTAAGGCTACTTTCACACTAGCGGCAGTCCGGATCCGGCAGGTGAAGGGTGCCGCCGGATCCGGACTACCGCGTTCCGGCCCCACACATGTCACACAGTACCATATACAGACATATACACACATACACACAAACACATACATACTTACATACTCCAGGCAGGCCGCACGTCTTCACGCCCAGGAGGTGCGCCGCTATGACGATTCCCCACAGCGCCCAGCAGAGGGCGCTGTAGGGAATCGTCATAGCGGCGCGCCTCCTGGGCATGAAGACGTGCGGCCTGCCTGCCTGGAGTATGTAAGTATGTATGTGTGTGTATGTATGTATGTCTGTATGTATCTGTATGTATGTATGTCTGTCTGTCTGCATGTGGTGACGGATCCGTCCTGAACTCCATAGAAAGTCAATGGAGGTCGGATCCATTTACCATTGTGCAGAAAAAGAATTGATACAGCACCTGTTTTCGTGGCTGACAGTGGTATCCTGGATGCATGTCCCTTGCTGGAGTTCAGTCCTTCAGCTCCAAAGTAAACAGTATAAGAGATAAAAAAAAGTAGAGACAGCATCCTAAAAGTTGCGGTGAAAAAAGTGACCTTTTATTCCATCAATGCACCCAAACGTTGCTACGTTTCGGCTTAACCTTAGCCTTTATCAAGCATGCATATACAAGTGTGCACAAGCCTTAAATACCCTAATACCAGTGACATCACTGGTGGTGACCAGGAAGTGGTTGCTACACAACATCTTTATACATAGAATATTAGGATTGTACAGTCATGGCCAAGAGTTTTGAGAATGACACAAATATTATATTTTCACATGATCTGCTGCCCTCTGGTTTTTATGTGTGTTTGTCAGTTGTTTTTATCACATATAGAAAATATAATTGCAATTATATTATGAGTAACAAAAGCTTATATTGACAGTTAGAATGAGTTAATGCAGCAAGTCAATATTTGCAGTGTTGACCCTTCTTCTTCAGGACCTCTGCAATTCTCCCTGGCATACTCTCAACTTCTGGACCAAATCCTGACTGATAGCATTCCATTCTTGCACAATGAATGCTTGCATTTTGTCAGAATTTGTAGGTTTTTGTTTGTCCACCCGTCTCTTGATGATTGACCACAAGTTCTCAATGGGATTAAGATCTGGGGAGTTTCCAGGCCATGGACCCAAAATCTCTATGTTTTGTTCCCTGAGCCATTTAGTTATCACCTTTGCTTTATGGCAAGGTGCTCCATCATGCTGGAAAAGGCATTGTTGATCGCCAAACTGCTCTTGGACGGTTAGGAGAAGTTGCTCTCGGAGGACATTCTGGTACCATTCTTTATTCATGGCTGTGTTTTTAGGCAAGACTGTGAGAGAGCCGATTCCCTTGGCTGAGAAGCAACCCCACACATGAATGGTTTCAGGATGCTTTACAGTTGGCATGAGACGAGACTGGTGGTAACGCTCACCTCGTCTTCTCCGAATAAGCTGTTTTCCAGATGTCCCAAACAATCGAAAAGGGGATTCATCAGAGAAAATGACTTTACCCCAGTCCTCAGCAGTCCACTCCCTGTACCTTTTGCAGAATATCAATCTGTCCCTGATGTTTTTTCTGGAGAGAAGTGGCTTCTTTGCTGCCCTCCTTGAGACCAGGCCTTGCTCCAAGAGTCTCCGCCTCACAGTGTGTGCAGATGCACTCACACCTGCCTGCTGCCATTCCTGAGCAAGCTCTGCACTGCTGGTAGCCCGATCCCGCAGCTGAAACACTTTTAAAAGACGGTCCTGGCGCTTGCTGGTCTTTCTTGGGCACCCTGGAGCCTTTTTGTCAACAATGGAACCTCTCTCCTTGAAGTTCTTGATGATGCGATAGATTGTTGACTGAGGTGCAATCTTTCTAGCTGTGATACTCTTCCCTGTTAGGCCATTTTTATGTAGTGCAATGATGACTGCACGTGTTTCTTTAGAGATAACCATGGTTAACAGAAGAGAAACAATGATGCCAAGCACCAGCCTCCTTTTAAAGTGTCCAGTGGTGTCATTCTTACTTAATCATGACAGTTTGATCTCCAGCCCTGTCCTCATCAACACCCACACCTGTGTTAATGGAGTAACTTTTAAGGCAGGGCTGCAATGATGTTGAAATGTGTTGTGGGGGATAAAGTTCATTTTCTAGGCAAATATTGACTTTGCAAGTAATTGCTGTTAAGCTGATCACTCTTTATAACATTCTGGAGTATATGCAAATTGCCATTATAAAAACTGAAGCAGTAGACTTTGTAAAAATTTATATTTGTATCATTCTCAAAACTTTTGGCCATGACTGTATATATAACACAGAGTTAAATGTAGTTCAATGATGATCAATCTCAAAGAAAATCCTACAATTGAAAAAGGAACAAAGGAATAAACTGCTCTCATACTTCATCATACCTCCGTTCGTTTGCTGAACCCGACACCACAACGTACCTGTCCAAGGTCACGTGTGCAGTCCCGATCACGTGACCCGCTCATTTACATCAATACAAGTTCCGTTCAGTGATCGCAAGGTACTATATTATATAACCTGTATAAAATAGAGCCACAAAAGGCCAGTACTTACGAGAGCTCCCGTGTACATAGCTTAGTAGCCACAGATCAACAAAAGGGCCGTGTTGGTTCCGGAGGCACGTATGAGTTATGGTCACGTGATAAATGACGTCAGGTTTTTTATCTCTTATGCCGTTTACCATTGTGGTCACACCAAACGGATCTGTCCCCATTGACTTGCATTGGGGGTCATTCTGGATCCGTCTTGGTGCGGATGCCTGGACCGGAGAGAAAATACCGGAATTTAAAACCGCTACTGTGAAAGTAGCCTAAGGGTATTTGGAGCTAGGCCCAGGTCTAAACCATCTTGCAAGAAATCCAGGATGAGGGGGATATCTGGAGATGTTTGACAGAACCTGTTCCCACACCAAGAGGCAAACTTTTTCCATACTTTCAAATATGCTTTTGAGGTATTACTCTTCCTACTAAGTAGAAGCGTCTTTACTACTTTTTCAGACAATCCTAACCTGAGTAGGATGGATTCCTCAGAATCCACACTAACAGTTTCAGTATTCTGAGATGAGGATGGGCGATTGGACCCTGGGTCAACAGGTTTTGAGTTTTGAGACCTGTTCCAAATCCCTAGAACGAATTGTTGAAATGGTCTCATATGGAACTGGGCCCAGGCCACCGCTGGTATACATGAGGATAGAGTTCCCAGGATTTTCATACTGTCCCTGATTGTGCATTTTGGTTTCCTCTGGAACTGAAGTATTTTGTTTTTGAGATCCTGAATTTTTTGAGCCGGTAAAAATGATCTCTGAAGATGAGAATCCAGTAGGATCCCTAGAAACAGCTTCTGGCTTTCTGGTTTTAGACTGGATTATTCCCAATTTATTATCCATCCGGTGACTGAAAATGAGACGTGACAGTCTGAAGGTGAGCCTGTAGGATATCTTTGTTGTCTGCAATTATTAAAAGATCGTCCAGATATGGAATTATTAGGATCCCCTGATGTCTGAGGCTTATCACCACTTCTGCTATTTTGGTGAACACTCTGGGGGCAGAAGAGATCCCAAAGGGTAGGCAAGTGAACTGAAAATGATGGGTGTGATTGTTCAGAAGAACTGCAAACCGTAGGAGGTGTCTGGAGTCTGGATGGATCGGAATGTGGTAGCAGGCGTCTCGTAAGTCTAGTGTGGTCATTACCGCATCTTTTTGCAGCAGTTTTTATTGTTCCATTTTGAATTTCTGGTATACGACAAATTTGTTCAGAGGTTTTAGGTTTATAATGGTTCTGGACTTTCCATTTGGTTTTGTTATGATAAACAGCCTGGAATAATGACCCCTGCCTTGTTCTGTAAAAGGGACGGGTTCTATTTCTCCCATTTGCAGAAGATCTGAGACGCTTGATGTTAGGCAGGAATGTTGGCCCTGAGGGAGAATTGTCTTTATGAATTTCTGAGGTGGGGGGGAAAGATAGAAGTTCTATTTGGTAACCCTTCCTTATTAAACTGATTACCCAGGGGTTTGATATTATCTGCTCCCAGATGTGTATGAAAGAGCTGAGTCTCCCCCCGACCGTCATTGTTTTTGGGCAGAAGAAGATTCTCCTTTGTTGGGATTAAAGAGGAAATTTCTGCCTCTTCCCCCTTTTGTATAGCTCCACCTCCCTGTCTTTCCTTTTCCCTGTTTATCCTCACGTTGGAATTGTTTGCCACGAAAAAAACGAGTTTTAGACTGGAACCTATCCTCTGGGAAGCCCTTTTTATGTCTGTGGCATTCTCTAAAATTTTATCCAGGTCCGGGCCAAACACGTACTGACCATGAAAAGGTAGCGAGATCAATTTATTTTTGGAAGCCATGTCACCCGACCATGCCTTCAACCACAGTACTCTACGGATAGTATTTGAAAGTACTGCAGTACGAGAAGAGAGATGAACGGATTCCGCTAAAAAACTAGTAGCCATCTTAAGGAGCGGAAGGCTATCCAATATTTGGTCTCTAGGGTTTTTATTTATCAAGTGGAGTTCCAGCTGTTCTAACCAGACATTTAAAGTACATGCTACTGAGGTTGCAGCTACCCCTGGTTTTAACAATGCTGCCGTGGCTTCCCAGGTTCTTTTTAGGAGGCTTTCAGCTTTCCTATCCATAGGGTCCTTTAATTGGGCCGCATCTTCAAAGGGTAATACTGTGTGTTTTGCTACTTTTGCCACAGGTGCCTCTACTTTGGGAATGGTTTCCCAATCTGCACAATCCTCCTCATCAAACGGGTAGCGTCTTTTAATCCCCCTAGGGATAAAGGAACCCTTTTCCGTTTTTTGCCAATCTGCTTTAATTACTTTTTGGACGTTATCTGCCACGGGGAAAACCGACTTTGGCCTCTCCCCCAGTCCCCCAAAAATCTCTTCCTGTACAGATTTTGCCCTCCTAGGAATTTCCATATGAATAGTGGCCCTAATCGCTTTTATAAGTTCTTCAATATCATCTGGATTAAACAAAAACCTTTTATATTCATTATCTTCATCTGAGTCAAGCGATTTAGAAACCTCAGGATCCGACAGATCCGGAAAAACAGAATCAGAGTCACTATCCACAGTGAAGGTTTCTTTATACACCGGCAGAGGAGGGGGTCTGGGGGAGGCAGAAGATAGAGCGGATGGCACTTCTTCTTTTACCAAGAGCCTTATATCCTCCAAAAAACTAGAAGATTCCCTTTTTACTATATTTGCTATACATTCTTTGCATAGTGGCTTGGACCCAGATGAAGGTAAACGCTTAGCACATACTCCACACTTTCTAGATTTAAGTTTAGTAGAGGAGGATGACTCCTTTTCACCCTGAAAGTACAAGGGAGAGAAGGGTCAGCCACAGAAAGGCAATAACAGTATCCGAGGGGCCTGAAGTTAGGCTACTCACTGTTCCCTGTAATTATAGCGTCGCTCCGGCTGCCCATACCTCTGCGCATTAAACCCGCCTGGGCCGCTGCAGCAGGGAGCTTCGCATGCAGTCTCTAGTAACCACACAGGATGGGGCTGCAAACAGGGATTGGCGTTGGCTATAGTTACATTCCATAGCCTCCGTGGCCAATGGACACTGGGCCATGACGTGACCAAAGTTCCGGCACCTCCAACATTGGACCTGCCCTGGTCTCCTAAACATGGAGTCTTTCCTGGGGCTTGGGGTTTCTTTGTCATCCCCTTTTGCCAAAGGACGTCATTTGCCAATTGTGGCCCGACCATTCCCTGAGGACACCGGGTTGGTGGGCCCATCCTGGAGATTTCTCTCTGTGGCAATAAACCTCTCCACTAGCTGGTCCGCCCCCTGGGGGTCTCCGTGGCCAACCCAATGCTGCAACTTACTGGGGAGGGCCCGGGAAAAAAGGTCGATGACCACCCTTTCAACAATCTGTGGTGGAGTGCAGATATCTGGTTCCAGCCATTTTTTTACCAGATGGAACAGATCAAACATTTGGGACCAAGAAGACCGATCTGACTGGTATGCCCAGGCCCTGACCCTTCTGGCACGAACCGCCGCCATAACCCCCAAACGACCAAGAATTTCTACTCTCAGTTTTGCATAGTTTCTAACATCTTGCTCGCTGAGGTCATGATAGGCTTTCTGGGGTCAACCTATCAGGTAGGGTGCGAGCACCGCTACCCACTCTTCTGGGGGAGTTTCTCCCTTTGGGCTGCCCTCTCAAAGATTGTAAAATAAGTCTCAACATCGTCCTCGGGAGTCATTTTTTGAAGGGAGCGTTGCACGACCTCCCTGGCACCCCAGCTCGCAGGACCCCTCGCTGACGGGGTCTTAGAACATGCCAACACCACCTCTTTTAATAACGCCATCTGTTCCAGCATTAGACGGGTGGTTTGTTCCTGGGACTGGCACTGCTGCTCCAAGGCACGTTCTTGGGCCTGCACCACAGTTTTTACTACCTCCTCCATAGGGTGGGTTTGTGACTGCATGGTAGGTAGAGACTTCACCCAGGACATCAACAGTACACTATACAACTCCTACCAGAATCTTCGTGAATCCGCCGATTCACAAGCAATGCTCCTCAGAGTAGCTGCAGAGTTTTGTGGACCCGCCGATCCACAGGCAAAAGCTCCCTTGGAGCAGCTGAAGAAAATCTTCGTGGCCCCGCCGATCCACAGGCAAAGCCCCTTGAAGCAATCCCTAGCGTCTATATGTGTCACGTCGTTGCCCTTAGCAACGGCTCACAGTGCCCGCATCCTCCACCACTTGTAAGGCTCTGGAGCGTGGTAGAGCAGTGTGGCAGTGACACGAACGCAACAGTCCAGATAAAGTAACGTAAGGATTTATTTCAGCTCCAATAACACCAAAACGTTTGCCTGGCTCGGCTCTTACAGTGATTGGGCACCCCTGCCTCATGGTCCCAGGGGTGCTGGCAATGCTTGGCTCTCTTACCAGTCTGCAGACTGCTCGTGTCCCTCAGCAATGTCCTTTTTAGAGAGAGAGAGAGACTGCTGGTTCCTTTAGGCTTTTATGCGCCTGTAACAAGGCACCCTTTCTCAGCTGAGTGGACTGAGTCTCCCACACTCTCCGTACTGAAGTGGGAGTGGTGAGCCCCACTTCCAACCTGTTCACCACTCCAACAAAGCCGACCCAGACGGAAGCGTTTTTGCTGATCCATGACGGATCCAGTAAAAACACTGGTGTCAAAGTAGCCTAAGATTTATGGGCGAGATATACACTCCCTCTAGTACAATTCCTGCTGTCTGTCTAATATATATATATATATATATATATATATATATACAGTACAGACCAAAAGTTTGGACACACCTTCTCATTCAAAGAGTTTTCTGTATTTTCATGACTATGAAAATTGTAGATACACACTGAAGGCATCAAAACTATGAATTAACAGATGTGGAATTATATACTTAACAAAAAAGTGTGAAACAACTGAAAATATGTTGATAAGGATGGCTCTCAAAGGGAGC
>ONZH01004194.1:0-19464 GCA_900303285.1 Rhinella marina
TTACAGTGCCTTGCGAAATATTCGGCCCCCTGGAACTTTTCAACCTTTTACCCCATTTCAGGCTTCAAACAAAAAGATATAACATTTTAAATTTTTGGTGAAGAATCAACAACAAGTGGGTCACAATTGTGAAGTGGAACGAAATTTATTGGATTCTTTAAACTTTTTTGGGGTATGTCTATCAGTTTTGCACATCTAGAGACTGAAATTCTTGCCCATTCTTCCTTGCAAAACAGCCTGAGCTCTTTGAGGTTGGAAGGAGAGCGTTTGTGAACAGCAGTTTTCAGCTCTTTCCACATATTCTCAACTGGATTCAGGTCTGGAATTTGACTTGGCCATTCTAAGATCTGGATATGTTTATTTTTGAACCATTCCATTGTAGATTTTGCTTTATGTTTGGGATCATTGTCTTGTTGGAAGATAAATCTCCATCCTAGACTCTGGTCTTTTGCAGACTCCAACAGGTTTTCATCCAGAATGGTCCTGTATTTGGCTCCATCCATCTTCCCATCAATTTTAACCATCTTCCCTGTCCCTGCTGACGAAAAGCAGCCCCAAACCATGATGCTGCCACCACCATGTTTGACAGTGGGGATGGTGTGTTCAGGGGGATGAGCTGTGTTGCTTTTACGGCAAACATATCGTTTTGCATTGTTTCCAAAAAGTTTGATTTTGGTTTCATCTGACCAGAGCACCTTCTTCCACATGTTTGGTGTGTCTTCCAGGTGGCTTATGGCAAACTGTAAACAAGACTTTTTATGGATATCTTTGAGAAATGGCTTTCTTCTTGCCACTCTTCCATAAAGGCCAGATTTGTGAAGTCTTCGAATGATTGTTGTCCTATGGACATACTCTCCCACCTCAGCTGTAGATCTCTGCAGTTCATTCAGAGTGACCATGGGCCTCTTGGCTGCATCTCTGATCAGTCTTCTCCTTGTTTGAGATGAAAGTTTAGAGGGATGGCCAGGTCTTGGTAGATTTGCAGTGGTCTGATACTCCTTCCATTTCAATATGATCACTTGCACTGTGCTCTTCGGGATGTTTAAAGCTTGGTAAATCTTTTTGTATCCAAATCCAGCTTTAAACTTCTCCACAACAGTATCACGGACCTGCCTGGTGTGTTCCTTGGTCTTCATGATGATCTCTGTGCTTTAAACAGAACCCTGAGACTGTCACAGAGCAGGTGCATTTATACAGAAACTTGATTACACACAGGTTGATTCTATTTATCTTCATCAGTCATTTAGGACAATGTTGGATCATTCAGAGATCCTCAATGAACTTCTGAAGTGAGTTTACTGAACTGAAACTAAATGGGCCGAATAATTTTGCACGCCCAACTTTTCAGTTTTATTATTACAAAAAAAGTTTAAATGATCCAATAAATTTCGTTCCACTTCACAATTTTGACCCACTTGTTGTTGATTCTTCACCAAAAATTTAAAATGTTATATCTTTTTGTTTGAAGCCTTAAATGTGGCAAAAGGTTGAAAAGTTCCAGGGAGCCGAATACTTTGACAAAGCACTGTATATGGTGCAATAATGTGGGTTTTTTATATTTGTCACCCGGGATACTATGGTTTCTATATGGAAATATTTAGGATGAGCGAACCAGTTTTCCCAACTTTACTATTTTTCAGACTGCCAACTAACTCAAATATTTTCAGTATAGTTTCAAATAGTTTTTTTCAGACAAACCCACTAAAATGGTGTGTAGTGCCATTTTATTGCACGTCAGTAAAAAAAGCAATAGAGAGGAAGAAGAAGGGTTCTAACATGACCCTGAGAAGAAGTGGGGGGAAGGGCTTGCCCTGATTTGCAACCAGGCTGGATAAGCCAATCAGTGCTGCAGCAGGCAGGGAGGTTCCCTAGCAGAACAAGCAGAATGCCATTCTGTGCTGGGCTGTAAATGGGGGTGGTTGGATGTTAGTGTCTGCCAGGAAAATTATCTTAGGGATTGTCAATGCAATTTAGGATAAGTCCCAAATTGGACTTAATACTCAGTTGTCTATGGTGTTCAAATTATGTTAAATTTCCTCCTTCATGGTAAGAGGGTGCGGCCATAGCACAAGAAATGCACGTCCAGTCGTCTCATTGCTGATCATGCGTATCTTTCCTGGTTACACCCAGAGAGCTAATTTTATTAGAAATACATGATGGTGTAATCACACCCCCCTTTGTCATCAATTTTAATATATCCAATCACAATCATACAAGTATACGTGTAACATCAAATCAAATCAATGATAATGATAGCCAATGTCATAAACATTACTTCATCTATCTGGGAAATTCCATATTCATATATTAACTTCTGCTAAGTTCCTCTTTTCCTATAGACATATCAAGTGATTATGAGTCATTTTTATTTTTAAGCATATGTGACATCTAATGGAGATTAGAGATTATAAGATATAAGAGATATGGATATAAGAAGATGGAGACCACCTGATAATGAAATACAACCCTAGCACAATTATGTTCACCAACTAACTAAATTTCTTTAACATTTTCCTCCTGTTGAACATAATTTGCTAATAGTCTAAAGAGAGTTTCCCAATTGACTATATTCAGTTCAAACCAGGCCTATGGGCCATCCATTAACTGAGGTGTATTGACCAGACAGACCCTATATCATCAATGCAGATCTTATATCTGTTCGTTCTCTGATGGGATGGAAAAGGAGACACAAGTAAATAAGTGTCTTCCTCCTCTTGTACACGGCCTGCTTAGGTATCCAGAGGACTCCCCCAATGACTACATTCTGACTGGATTCCCCAGATCAGGGTTGATAAGCCATTCATCATCTATGGTAGACTCCACTGGACACTCAACCTTTTTTGCCCTGCACTTTCCTTTAAGTTAATCCAAATTATTCCCTGCACAGCACAGGGGCACCCTCAGAAGCTAGGCATATGTCCAATAATCATCAGAGTTCAAAGTTGCTATGTCTAGGCTTTCATAGTTCTCAGCCGAATCATCAAGTTCAGTATTCACAGGCTGGATTGATGTGTATATGTATATTCCTCTTTTGTCGATTCTCCACGATTCCCATTCAGTATACAGGTTATTATTATAGTCAGGCGATGATGATAATATCTTCTTTCTGACCTTACTGCCAATTTAATCAGAAACAACAAATTTAGTATCCTTTTACAAAGAGAGCATCAACCATCAATCTATCATTTTACTTAACCAAATCAGTTAAAAGGGTTCAGTCAACACAGCAAATCAGTTTAATCTATGGACAATTCTTTCTTAGAATTAGTGGCTCTATAAATCTCCCTTAACCTGTTAGCATGTTCCACATCAGCAGGCACCCAAACCATACCATTCTCATCATGGCATGTTCATAGCATGATCTTTTTCTGTTTCTCAATAAAATCTGCACCGGTACATGTTGTAATGGAACCCATAAAGGACCTCTTTTCTTTTTCTTCAAACTCAGGGATGGTTAACTAAGGTGCAGACCACTGAGCGGCGAGGTGGCAGCCATCTATATGCTTCCGTTTCACATACCACATACACATCATCATTTTTCAATTGCTCGATACTTGCCAAGTGGGTTGCTACTCTTTCAGTATGTTATAGACCAGCCAGTTTTTTAAATCTGTTTAAAACTTTGTTAGTGAAGTTAGGACACAAATTACAACATAATGAACATAATGGGGGCAAAGATGTAATACTCAGACTTTACTCAATAATCCAATCCTGATTAAACAATATCCAAGTGAGTCCACACCAACTTTCCTCTCACTGTGTGGATTATTTGCTAATTCTGTAATCTCTCATTATTTTGCAAACTCCATAAGCATTAAGTATATTATCAGTGTAAATATGTTTGGCTTCACCAATGTTGGAACGGTGAACACAGCACTCAGTAGGGACCATCAAATCTGGGATCCAAACCTTTCTTTTATATGAACAAGGTGCGAGTCTTTGAGTCCAGATCTGAAAAGGAATCACACACATGTTTATGTTCAACAGTCAGAGCTGACCTGTAAGGGCTCCTACCACTTTAGGAAAGACAAAAAGTGTCAAAAGGCTTGTTCTACATCCAGTATTCCTCTACTTACTACTTCAGCCAGTATCTTCCTTTACTGTTGCTTTTACTACAGACCAGGTGTTTCCTGAAAAATAGATCAACGTAGACAAGGACATATTCATGCTGCCCCACCTTTGGAAACTTAATGCAGTCCATCTGCAATCTCTGAAATAGGCAAGATGGCCTAGGTATATGCCTTTCTGGAACTCTCAAAGTTCTTCCAACATTATTAAAGGCACACATCATGTAACCTTGGACAAACCTGGTGGCAGCGCTGCTGGACCCCTGGAATTCCCACCATCTCTCCTCCTGACACATACATGAACCCATGTGCTGAATTCATCATCAATGGGCAGAGTGCACTTGAGAAGGCACCATTTTACCTACCCTTCAGAACTTGTCATCACTCATTGTTCTTACTTTAGAGGTCTTCTGGGCCTGGGTTGGCCGAGTCACGTAAACCTTAGGTTGGCTTCAGGTAATGGCTGGAGGTCTGCAGTTATAGCAGTTTAATCTCCCAACTTGTCTTTTTTCAGGGAGATTCAGAAATCAATCAATCTGATTGCCAGGGAGAGTGAAGGGAAAGGCAAGGATTCCAAAGAAGAATTGTGTGTGTTGTGTCCAGTAGGGACAAGCAGGGCAGACAAGCAGAGCAGGCAAGCAGGAACGCTGAAAGACAGTGAAAGAGAAGATAGGAGCTGTGGCTAGCTGTGCCTGCTATCAGAAGGACAGATGCTGCACTGCAGACCTGTAAGAAAATTCTTTCATTTTTTACCCCATTTTCACAGAAATCCTTTTTTGTGGGGTTCAATTTAATTATATTGTATTAGCTGGAAATTGAGTGTCAAGCCTCAATTATCTTTTTCTGTTTGTTCAGTTTCCACACAGTTGCAATTTTTTTATATGTGGGGGGGGGGCAATTTAGTTAAGCTGCTTTATACTGTGTGAATACCTGCTTCGGCGACTAAGATGTTTTAAGATGGAATAAAAGAACTGCAAAGTGATAGCAAGTTTATTGTCTCATTTCACAAGTGTGTACAATTCTATATGCTGAGCACTGCCAGGGTCAAATGATGGAGGAGAGCCAACTCCACTTTACCCTAAATGCATGTGGCAGCGCCAACCCATAACTTCTTTAGCTGATTTCTGCATATATATGTGATTATTGCATCAATACCAACATTTTAACACTCCTCTGGCTGATTCCCATAAATAGACCTTGCCTTGCTGGTGGTGCCTCATCTTGCCACTGTTGCTGTCTGTCTGCATCAATACCCAAGGTGTAGCAGCAATTTACCTATGTGTATTAACTGGAAATTGAGCCTCAATCCTCAATTGTCCATTTATGCCTATTCAGTTTCCACATGGTTGCAATTTAAAAAAAATAGGGGATTGTTAAATTTAATTAAACCAGCATACATATATATATGATTATTACAAGACACAGGTTAGGGCAGCAATCTTCCTGTAAATGATAGAGAGAAATTGAGTGTCATGACTCAATCATCAGTTTCCATTAATTATATTTACACTTGGTTGGAATTTAATTTTTGGGGGGATTGCTAAATTTAATTAAACCAGCATTTATATGTGATTACTACAAGACACAGGCTTGGGCAGCAATCAACATGTGAGTGGTAATAAGAAATTGAGCATCAGGCATTCCCATAGTGACAGAAGAAGAAAGCCCCCACTCCTAGTTGAGAACCTACTTTTCCAACCCAGTGCTCTCCTTCCCTACAGATGGAAGACCCTTCTTCAGCCATCTGCTTTTCCTCCTTTTCCACATAATCTAATATGTCATCAGGAATATCCAGCTCCTCCTCTCTCTGCATCTTCCTGACTTTTTTCAGACATGGAGACTGTGATAGATGATTTGGAAGAAGCAAAGCCAGCAAAAAAAGAGAATGTCATAAGAAGAGGTGCATAAGAAATGATGAATGATTTCCATATTATACATACTACATACTACTTCTATAGTCAACTACATGAAAAAGAAAGGACTGGAGTACCAGCAACTTTTTCAGGTGCATGCTGAGCATCTTTGCTACTGCATGAGTACACGCATACTGTTGTCTTTTAGAAATTACCTCAGTGATCAATTGCTGTTTGCTGAGATTGCCGGGAATGCGCCATTACCATTTTTCTCCCCTCATTTATTGGTTCGTTAGATCCAACTGCTCCACGAGGTACTCTTCATATTTAGTTCCAGGATAAAAGGATTAATGGTAAGTAGAGATGAGCGAATATATTCGTAAAGATTCGTTATCCACATGGATATTTGTGTACTCGTAAATATTCGTTACTTGGCCAAGTAGCGAGTGAAATTCATGTTTCTTTTTTAACTCCTCCCTGCATGTTTAGCGCCTTTTTTAGCCAATAAACATGCAGGGAAGCCTGGGGGATCTCCTGCCATGACCTACTATCTTTTCTACGTGTCTAGGAGTGATTGGCTTCCTGCATCAGGTGACGTGCTATTATATATATGCGTATGCCTGGGGCTCGGATCACACACCTTGTGGTTTTAGGAGAGGGAAAGAGTGTGTGTGTGATATATAGCGAAAGCGAAATCGTACGAAATAGGAGAATATTTGTTTCTATTAGGCAGGGAACTGCATTTGTGACCCAAAAGTCTTTTTAAAGACTACAATACAGCTTACAAGTGGTAATGGTTTCACTGTCTTGAATTCATACGCAACAGCGTATAGAGTAAATTATACGTAGCAATAGCGTACGCTTTATCGGACAAGGTCCTGTCGCTCCTTGCACTGTCTCTGCCTGCTCCATGCATGCTGCCCCTGGTGTTCCCTATCCATTTCCGTGGTGTTTCCATCACTTTCAGAGGTTTTCAGGTGTTTAGGCAACCTTGCCTGCGAAGAACTTGGGTCCCCTGCAAAAATGCTCGTATCTCCCATTGACTTCAATAGGGTTCGTTATTCGGTACTAATATACGAACTTTTGGAAAAGTTTGTACCGAGTACCGAGCACACAAGCATTTTAATATTCGCTCATCTCTAATGGTAAGTATAACTTGAATTATAAGGTAAAATGTATACAGGGGTCAACTATTAGCCCCATGTGTCCCCTTTATGCAATTCTCATACTAAAGGGGCATTTTCAAGAGATTGCAAGCCACAACAACAATAATGTACATATTGTATCATGCACATAACCAGCCAAATTCCATAGCAGCAAGAGCCCCTGTTTGGCTAACATATTATACAGCAGCCACTAGTCTTCAGGCTTCTACCCTGTATGGCAATGTTTGATCCATCCACCATGTTCGGCCCATTTTAAAAACAAAATACTATTCGGATTGTAGAATATATTTTTATAGTTTCAGATTTCACACTTGGAATATGGAAATCATTTTTTTTTTTTTTTAATGGGATTCATGTCTACAGTGTTAAAAAACAATTTTTATTCTTTCCGTAGTTTTCCATTTGACAGAACAGAGACATTTACATTTTTATATTTATTCTCAGGCTGTTTTTGAAAGTTCATTTTGTTTGTATTGTTTTCAGAGCATATTGTACAAGGCCCATTCTTGGTTTGCATTTTCGTTTTTTCCTCCCAATGTTCCATTAGCCATAACGTTTTAAATTTTCCATTCATATAGCCATAGGAAGGCTTTTTGGGGGGAGATTAGCTATACTATTTAAGGGCACTATTCAATTTACCATGTCTGTTATTGGAAAATGGGGAAAAAATTATTTGTGAGGATAATTTAAAAAAATAAATACTGTTCCACCAAGATTTTTGGAATTTTGACATCACAGCATTAACTGTGTTCTAGAAATGTGCTATTAATATGAATACGGTGATACCAAAGTTTTTAGTTTTTTTGTTTTACTACTTTTAAAGTCAAAAACTTTGGGAAAAATTTTTTTTTTTCTTTGCATCACCATTTTCTGATAGCCATAACTTTTTTTTTTCACATTTCAGTCTACAGACCTGTATGGGGGCTTTTTTTTGCAGGACAAAATTTAGATTTTATTGGTAATAATAATAATATTCTTTATTTATCTAGCGCCAACATATTCCGCAGAGCTTTACAGTTCAGGGGTTCATGTACAAACAGTGATAAATAACAGCAACAGACAAGTCAATTATTACAACAAGAGGAATGGGGGCCCTGCTCGCAAGAGCTTACAATCTATGAGGAGATAGGGGTGACACAGAAGGTAGAAGTGCTTGTTTTGTACACTGGTCCAGCCATCTTGGGAAAATACGGGAGCAGATATAGAGCTGTATGACCCAGTCACCAGCTAATATATAAAGTGCTTCTGGGAGAGATGGAGAGTTTGGTGGAGGATCAGATTCAGGGATTGATAAATGGACTATATATGGAGAGGAGTTAGATCAGGGGAGGTGATAGGCCAACCAAAAAAGATGTGTTTTTAGGGAGCACCTAAAACTGTGTATGTTGTGATTTAGTATGATTTCCTGTGGTAGGGCATTCCAGAGAACTGGTGCAGCTTGGGAGAAATATTGGAGCCGGGAGAGAGAGGCTCAGATTTTTTTGGAAGTCAGTCGTAAGTCATTGGCTGAACGGGGATCACTGGTGGGGTGGTAGACAGAGATAAGGGAGGAGATGTAGGGGGGTGCAGCACTGTGGAGAGCTTTGTGGGTGAGAACGAGCAGTTTAAATTGGATTCTGTACTGAATGGGCAACCAGTGCAGTGACTGGCACAGGGCAGAGGCATCAGAGTAGTGGTTGGACAGATAGGCAACCCTGGCTGCTGCATTAAGAATAGATTGGAGCGGGGAGAGTCTGGTGAGGGGGAGGCTAATTAAAAGTAAGTTACAGTAACCGAGACGGGAATGGATCAGGGCAACAATGAGAGTTTATGTTGTTTCCATAGTGAGAAAGGGGCGGATTCTAGAGATGTTTTTGAGGTGCAGGCGACATGAGCGGGCGAGAGACTGAATATAGGGGGTGAAAGAAAGATCAGTATCAAACGTCATCCCGAGACAGTGGACGTGTTGCCTCGGAGTGATGATGGTGTCACACACTGAGAGGGAGATATCAGGTTTGGGTAGGTTAGTAGATGGAGAGAACACAAGAAGTTCAGATTTTGAAAGATTTAGTTTCAGATAGAGAGAGGACCTGATATTAAAGACAGCGGACAGACAGTAACTGGTGTTCTGTAAAACAGCAGGGGTGATGTCAGGGGATGAAGTGTACAGTTGTGTGTTATCAGCATAGAGATGGTACTGGAAACCAAATCTGCTGATGGTCTGTCTAATTGGGCTGTGTACAGAGAGAAAAGGAGAAGCCTAGGACTGAACCCTGAGGAACCCCAACAGCGAGGGATAGATGAGAAGAAATGGAGCCAGCGAATGATACACTGAAGGAGAGACCAGAGAGATAGGAAGAAAACCAGGAGAGGGATGTGTCCTTTAGGCCAATGGATTGGAGCATGGCAAGTAGGAGATGGTAGTTTACAGTGTCAAAGGCTGCAGAGAAGTCAAGCAGAGAGTAGTCGCTATTGCGTTTTGCTGTCAGGAGGTCATTTGTCACTTTGGTGAGGGCAGTTTCTGTTGAATGTAGGGGGCAGAAACCAGATTGTAGTGGATCAAGGAGAGAGTGATCAGAGAGATAATGGATGAGGCGAGAGTAGACCAGACGCACCAGGAGTTTAGAGATGAAGGGAAGATTGGAGACTGGTCTGTAGTTAGTTGAGCAGGACAGGTCGAGAGATGTTTTTTTTTTATTAATGGGGTAATGATAGAGTGTTTGAAAGAGGGGGGGGAAGATGCCAGAAGAGAGGGAGAGGTTGAAGATTTTTGTTAGGTGTGTGGTAACAGCCAAAGAGAGAGACTAGAGTAGGTGTGAGGGAATGGGGTCAGAGGCGCATGTGGTAGGACTAGAAGATGAGAGAAGCCTGGAGACTTCTTCTTCCGTGACTGGGTCAAAAGTGGACAGTGAGCCAGAGGAGATGCGGGGTGGAAGGGGATCAATAACATTTAGGGGCTGGGAGCTGATTTCATGCCGGATGTTTTCTATTTTCTCTGTGAAGTGGGAGGCTAGGTCTTCAGCAGAGAGGTCTGTGATGGTTGCCTGAACTTTAGGACTGAGGAGGGAGTAGAAAGTGTTGAAGAGTTTTTTTGGGTTGTTGGACAGTGAGGAGATTAGGTTGGTGAAGTAAGTCTGTTTAGCGAGGTGGAGGGCAGAGTTATAAGTCCGTAGCATGAATTTGTAATGGAGGAAATTCTCTGGTTTGCGAGTTTTCCTCCATAGGCGTTCAGCACTCCTGGAGCAACGCTGTAGGAAGCGAGTTTGCGGTGTAAGCCAGGGTTGTTTTTGGTCTGTGTTTGAAGGTTCTGAGGGTAGGGGCGCTACTTTGTCCAGGGTGTTTTTAAGATGTCGTTGTAGTGGTTTATGACCAGATCAGGGCAGAAGAGGGAATAGATTGGGGAAAAAGATGCATGTAGAGTGTTTGTAAGTGTACAAGGGTCGATGGCCTGTAGGTTTCTATACATGTAATGGGTAGGGGTGTGCTGGGATGGGTGCAGATTAGCTAGAGTGAAGGAGAGGATGTTGTGGTCAGAGAGCAGGAGAGGTGAGTTATTAAAGTTGGAGATTGAGAAGACCAAGTCAAGTGTGTTATCGTCTTTGTGCGTCTGAGAGTTAGAAAGTTGAGAAAGGCCAAGAGAGGAAGTTAGAGAGAGAAGCTGAGAGGCAGGCAGGGAGATGAGGCCATTTATGGGGATGTTGAAGTCTCCCAAGATAAGGGTTGGTATTTCTGAGGACAGGAAGTGTGTCAGCCAGGCAGCAAAGTGGTCCAGGAACTGGGTGGGTGAGCCAGGGGGACAGTATACAACCGCTACTCTGAGGGAAAGGGGATGGAAAAGCCTGAGGGTGTGGACCTCAAAGGAAGGGAATGAGAGTGATGGAACTGGGGGAATGACCTGGAAAGTGCATTGTAGGGACAGGAGTATGCCAACTCCACCACCATGTCTGTTCTCAGATCTGGGGTGTGAGAGAAGTGTAGGTCGCCATATGAGAGGGCAGCGGGAGAAGCAGTGTCGGATTCCTGAATCCAGGTTTGATTGAGGGCCAGAAGGTTAAGAGAGTTAGTTGAAAAGAGGTTTTGAATGTAGGGGAGCTTGTTACACACAGACCGTGGATTCCAGAGCGCACAATTGAAAGAGGGCAGAGAAGGTGGACGATGAATGTTGATGAGGTTGGTGAGGTTTCTGTGAGAGATGGGGGAGGGGTTTACGATGGGGGAGTGTGGGCCGGGGTTAGGAGAGATATCCCCTGAGATGAAAAGTAGAAGTAAAGAGAGGAAGGGCAAATGGTTGTTGGATTTGTGAGAAAGCTTGTTATGCTGCACCCTGGGACATGATTGGTTCAAATGGTTAAGGAAGGTGAATCAAGCATGTGAGCTGTACATGGGGTAGTGGAGTAGAGAGTGCATGCACCCCACATCAGTGGTACCATTTATGTGGTATGCTCGACTTTTTGATCACTGTTATTTAATTTTTTTTTAGGGGGGAGGACAGATGACAAAAAAGAAAAGTCGGATCGTCTTTTTTCCCATTATGGCGATCAGTGCACATTGTTCCCTGACCCCATGGATGTCTGGGCATGCAGACTCAAACAATGGCCCGAACTGGCACAGCATGCTCTCTTTCTTTTTTCTTGCCCAGCCTTCATTATCATCTTGGAAAGGGTTTTTAGTGCCATGGACGGAGTGGTGACACTCAAACAGACCCAGTTGTCTTCCTCCAGTGTCCAAAATATCGCCTTTGTCAAAATGAACCAAACATGGGTTCAGGTGAATTTTCACACTGATGAATAGATCTCACCTTGCTGGTGGTGCTCCAACTTGCCAGTGTTGCTATCTGCCTACCATCAAGTTCTGTATGGCTGCTGCCGCCTCCATTATGCCATTAATGCGACCTGCCAAGCATCACATTTCTTACGGCTACTGCTGCCACCTCCATCATGGCACTGCTGTGACCTGCCTATATTCATGTTCTGTACAGCTGCTTTAATGCTGCAGCTGCCTTCATCATACTGCTGCCTTTCTGCCAACATGTACCACATGACTGGCTGTTGCCTCAGCTACTGCTGCTCCTCGCTGTTAATCCCCTACTGCCACCACCATTAACGTAAAGCATCTGCGGACACTATCACTACTACTACTAATACTCTTGCTACTACTACCTATAGACAGTCTAGTGTTCCATGCTATACTGCTCCTGCCTCTGCCACTATTGCGGCCACACGCAACTATATCCGTACCATACCCTTTCCACATTGCACTGCTGCTGCTCCCAATTAAAAGGGGTACATTTTGTACACTCTTTCACAACAAGCTACTTTTTATTCTGACAATCAACACTTCTGGGTGTCATAAGGGTAGGCATTCCAACCCTATCCAGGCATAATTTTTGGACGCTTGGTACCCCAAGAGATAACAGTTTTCCTACAAACTATGAGTCTTAGGGGGCTAGAGGGAGTTATATACCAACTTTCTTGACAATTAGAGCAATTTTGGTTGGGCCGGAAACTATTCGGGTCCGAACCAAACTTTTTAAAAAAATTCGGCAAACCGGACCCAAAACAAATCTTGACTGATTTGCTCAACTCTAAGCAATATCATATATGCTTAACATTTTGGTATCCATTAATCACCATAGGTAAATGCCGTTGATACCGTAAATAAAAAACAAACAATTGAATGTTAAAAAATTAAAAACCTCTCTTGGTTCTTCAGGATTTAGTGATACCATGTTCGATGAAAACTGAAAACATTCCCAAGATAAATTATAAACCTACATTTTTTTGTCTTTTGATTTTGTGTCATAGGCTGGGTATGTTATATTAGATACAATGTCCATGGTGCTGAGTATTTCACTGCCAAGTACTGTATATAAAAGATTGATTGATATAAAAAATGAAAATCAGACAAAATATAGTACTTGACAATCTAGTTTAAAAAGGGAATTTGTCCTTTACCTCATATAGCTTCACAGACCCCCTCATTAATTGCTTTGCAAAAATTTCCTCGGGCTAGCCTGGTAACTTGGGGGGGGTTGCATGTTCTTACTCAGAGGGGTATCTTTTCTGTTGCAATTCTTTCCCTATAACTGTCAAAGCTTTAACAGTATACATTGCTGGTACCACTTGAAGGATGGAACTGAGCATCTGTGACCAGGGCCGTATTTAGGGTTCATGCTGCCCTAGGCACATGTCACTCTAGTGACGCCCCCCCCCAATGCAACCCATTCCCCCATGCCCCCAAATTTCAGCCACGCCACCACCCCCCAGCAAAACCTGACCCTATGCACTTTAGTCGTCCAGTCACAGGGGTCGGCCCTATAGGCTGACAATAGAGCACATCTCCTACAATGGTGTTTTTATACGTTGCGTGTGTGTTACGAACCTCCTCATGCTGCAGATTTCGCTACCCATTCACCTCATTCACAGAGGTATATTTCCTGTTTTTATTTAGACCTATTAAAGTGCATGGGTAGCAAAATCTGCAGCAGACTTCCTGCTGTGCAAGGTCAAAAATGCAATGTGTTTTGATTGGCTACAGAGAGGGCGTGGCAGTGCACTGGCCAAATAAGGAACGCCCCCTGTGCACATAACTTAGTCTTTTATATACATAGAAAAGAAGCCATATCTTCTAAATGGCTGGACCGATTTTCACAAACAAGGTATGTATGTGCTCAGGGTTACTAGGGCTATCTGGACATATGTTTAGTTTGCAATGCATGACCCTGCTGTCACATCCCCATCTGCATGGTATAGCTATATAGGCACTGTTGATTCAAACAACAAGAAATAACAATAATAAATAACTATAATAAATAACAAATAACAAAGATGCTATGTAACAATAGCTGTAAACAAGAACAATACTATTTTTTTTAATCTGCATGGTATACCCCTATAGGCACTGTTGTTTCAAACAACCTCACTCCATGTGATAGTCTAAGTGATTCCTGACATTTTTATAAATCACTTCATTTACCAAATATTGCCACCTATTCTAAAAAAAAACGACTCTTGGCTTTTTCTTCGTTAAGTGATTATGGACTTAGATAAGGCAAACACTTTTTTGACTGATTTCAGGTAGTGGAGGTGGGACAGTTTCCTTACAGGTGATACTGAGAGTGACAGAGCTGACTAGCTAATCACAGCAAAGTCCAGGTGAGGGCATGAGTGATTTTTGAACTACTGGCAAACAGCCCAGCTCTGCTCCCTCCCAGTGGATTTCAGTGAATATTAAATAGCTGAGCTCCATAGAGGAACGTGTAACAAAATCATCTTATCAACACTCTGTAGGGTTAATCTAACAATACAGTGCAAATTAAAAAAAAACTTTTGTAACGACAGGTACACTTTAACCCTTCAGAGTGATGATAAGATGATTTTAGTGCACACCCTGCAGTTATTGAGTCCTGACAGCCTCTCTATGGAGCTCAGCTATTTAATATTCACTGAAATCCAGGAGGTGGGAGCAGAGCTGGGCTGTTTGCCAGTAGTTTTCGAAAATCACTCCTGTCCTCACCTGGACTATGCTGTGATTAGCTAGTCAACTCACTCACTCTCGGCCACAGTTGTATGGGTACACAGGGACATGTCCCGGCTCCACTTCCTGAAATCAGACAAAAGTGTTAGCCGTATCTAATGTCAACAATCACTTGACAACTAAAAAGCCCAGAGACTTTACAGCTGTTTTTTTCTGGGATAAAGAGTCATATTTGGTAAATAAATAGATTTATAAAAATGTCAGGAATCACATAGGCTATCAAATTTAAAGGGGCGATTTAAAGCTTTTTACAACGTGCTCTTTGTGCAGCAAAATGATCAATAATATCGTCATAATTTAGTGCATTAACCAGCTGACTCTCAATTGCCAACATAGCCAGATTATTTAGGCAATCTTCATGCATGCTGGATCTCAAATAATTTTTTATGCATTTTAGTGCAGAGAATGACCGCTCTGCAGAACAGTTGGTCGCTGGTGTGCACAAAAACATTTTCAGCGCAATGTCCACATTGGAATAAATATGGAGGTCATCTTTACGGATCTTCTTGAGCATGCCAAGGGGGGTGCTGCACTCTTCACTTAGATGTAGAAAGTGTCCACGCAAGTGTAGGCATTCATCAATGAAGTCTGGTGCCTCAAGATCTGTTGCGTAAACCTCCACAAGTTTCTCTGCTTGCTCAGTTACAGCAGAAGTTTCCAGTTTGGTCAACTTTGACAGGAATTCAAATTTCTCAAAATACTCCTTATAAGAGGACTTCCTCCTCTCGAGCTCAGAAACCAGATTGTCACAAATGACAAAGAATGTACTTACTTGGAAGTCATTTCGGATGTGATCTTGGCTTTCGCTCTTGCCGCGCTGCCTTTTCCTAAAACGAATATCATATTCTTTTACACTTGATTTAGTCAAGGCATGTGACTCACATGTGTCAAACATGTCCCTGATATCCTGGACATAGTGTACAAGAGAGTCATAGAGTTCTATCACTGTACTTACATCAATATCATTCTTTTGTAACTGTCGAGTAACAGCTTGGAATCTTTCTAAGATGGTTCCCCAAAAGTTTGCCATGAACACAGTTTCAAGTCGATGCAACTGACTGAGTAGTCCATCTGCACTACATCGTGTTGCAGCCTTTTCACTGTTGTCTTCAGATATTGCTGACAATGCCTGAACTATGTGTTCAAAGTCCCTATTCAGACTTCGACAGGCCTCTTCACGAGCAGACCAGCGTGTCTCTGACAATCTTTTAACAGTTAAGGTTTCCGGAGCTGAAGACAGTTGCTTTTGTAAAATTTCCCACCGGCTTGTGGACGCTGTAAAAAACACATAAAGGTGTTGTAGAAGTTCAAAGAAGGAACATGCTTCCTTACAGCTCTCAGCTGCACATGTACCAACCAAGTTCAGAGGATGTGCAGAGCAGGGAATATAAACAGCAAGTGGATTAATTTGCTTTATTCTTGCCTGCAAACCGCTATAATGACCAGACACATTGCTGGCATTGTCATAAGACTGCCCTCGACAGTTACTGATGTTTAAGCCATAATGTTTAAGAGTGTCAAGTCCGGCTTCCATTAGCCTTTCTGAGCGGTGTCCTGGATTCCGGATGAAGCACAGAAATCTTTCAATGGGTGAACCGTCTTCTGTCACATATCGAATTATAAAGGAAAGCTGGTCAACATGAGAGATATCAGGTGTTGAATCAACACTGATAGAGAAATATTTCTCATTTTGAATCTCTTTGACAATGGTTCCTTTAACTTCTTCAGCCATTACGTTTATGAACTGTTCACAGGTGGCGAAGGAAAGGTATGATGTCTTTCCTTTACCCGGGTTCCCCGGCTATGACTTCAAGCAGCATTTTAAAGTTGCCACTATGTTGAGATCCAAAGCGGTCATCACTCCCTCTGAAAGCAAGTCCGTGTGTACCCAGTGCCTTAACCACTGAGACAACTCTTTTCAGCACATTTCTCCAATACTTTATTTCACTGTTCAACTCCTCAGTGAGCATTTTGTTTATTTTCCCTAATGTGCTTCCACGTGTGTGGAATGATAGCACACAAGTTTTATGTTCCATTGAACGCTCATGCTCATTTAGTCTAGATGCAGAGTTCTTCCAGTCATTAAATCCATCTAGGGCAAATGGTGATTTCCCTCCAAACAGCTGACACGGGGCACAAAAAAGCCTTCCTGTACTTTCAGAATAGACCAGATATGGACATGTTTTCTTTTCTTCATTTACTAATTGTTTTTCAAACATATTTTTTGTCACCATCCTGTATTTGGTGCCAAACAGTCTTTTTAATTTGGAGAAGTCAGCCTCCATATTTTGGTTAAATCCATGGATGGCCACATAATCTCTAGTTGAATTGAAATAAAGAGCTCCTACACCAAAAGATTGCTTCAAGTGATTTTTACTGGTATTACATGCGGGTTCAACATCAGACAGCTCAAACGTTTTCGGCATGAGCCTTCATCAAGGAGCTGTGAATATCATGTAAATAATATATATGAGTGAATACGCAATCAAAAAAATCAAAGTGAATCGTGATCTTAATAGTTAAAGTAATATTTTACATAATATACAATGCACAATTGCATGGAGTCGGGGATCCGATCCCAGGTAAACACTTCTTTGAAATGTAGAGGATCAATAGTGATTATTTGTTGTTAACCAGGTACATAACACACTTCTAGTCCGGGTCACACTATAGGTATGACAGTGATACTACAGTTAAGGAAAATATAAACAGTGGCATTGTGAGATCCTAGATGGAACAATGCTTGTGGAGGGAGCTAGAATGAAATGTTTGCCCTTACCTGGATGTGACGCGCAAAGAGAAAAGGAAGCCAGCCACAGAGGGGAACCTCATGCGGCGTGTTGTATCAGGCTCTGTGGCCCTGGTGAGGCGCAAGTTTACTTTGGGCTATAGCCCTATAGAATGGCGCCTGCTCTGTTGGGCGTGAGAGCGATGTATTTAAACTGCATGTCGTGTCTGCTGGGCGGGCGTGGCGGGGGAGGGGAGGCGTGCGCATCCAAGGTATGAGGGCAAGGAAGGGCAAAGATGGCCGCCGTGGTTGCCAGAAGACAGTGCGCTTGCACGGGGTCATGATGCGCTTATGTATGGAAGGAAAGACTGGAGGAGTAGGGCGCATGCGCAGGGTTGCAAAGCGCTATACGGAGGAGTGTCATTGATGAATGTACAAGCTGGATTGCAAATTGTCACGTAGAGAAATATGTTGCATAATACGCAAAATGTGCGGATTTTGTATTGGGGCAGTTAATGTGTGGAATTGTATAGTTATGTGAGATCTACTTGTAATGAATGTAACGAGATAGGTGTGATGGGGAAAGTAATGGCATAGACTATGGCTATTGCCGCTAAAATGGAAAGGATATGGAGGATATAGATGGTTATGGGGCTTGACCTGTGGGAGTCACTGCTGATTCTGGAAAAGAACATTAAATTAGTACCAGACAATATCATGCAATAATAATTACAAGTGGAACCTGGATTATATGACCAGTTAAAACTTAATATAGTGACTCGATCTGATGACCATACTGAAAAGTCCATTTAATCCATTCAAATACACAGTAGATGTGACAGTATGTTGTCATAGATTATTTGAAACTTCCTAGATCATAATCACGGTTGAGGCCTTTCGGTTCGATGGTTTGCAATTGGTGTATCCAGAAGGCCTCCCTCTGTTTTAATATGCGCGAGATGTCACCTCCCCTTCTGGGAGCCTCAACTTGTTCGATTACCTGGAATCGCAGTTGGGCGATGTTGTGTCCTTTTGAGATAAAATGTGCTGGGACAGGAAAAAGTGTGTTTCGGCAGCATATTGTGGACTTATGTTTAGATATTCTATCTCGGACATTTTGTGTGGTTTCACCCACATAAGCTAGCCCACAGGGGCATTTGATTACATAGATGGCAAATCCCTTGCCAGTGTGTGGGTGAAAAACTTTGTCACCTTTTGTGAGGTGAGAGCACTGCATACATTGTAAGCAGGGGAACGTACCCCTGCGTTGAGTTCTCAGGAAAAGTTGTCTGGATATTTTTGTACTGGACCCCTCGTCAGCTCGTACCAGGGTGTCTTTAAGGTTTTTTGGACGCCTATTGCAGGGTAAAAGTGGGGAAGCAAATTCCTTGATGTGGGGATAGGCTTGATGAAGAAAATGCCAGTGTCTGCGTAATATGTTCTGTACTTTGGTCGCAATCTCTAGTGGCATCGTTCATTAGCCATTCTGCAGGATCATGGCTAATCCCTAGCAGTACAGGTGGCTCCTCTGCACATAAAATATTCTCTGCAGGAGGTTCAGTCTCCTTGTGAGAACTGCCTGCTTCAGGCTCCTGTATGGTATCTTCAGAGACATCCATAACATCATCTTCTATAATTTCAGGTGTAGTGCTACTTGTGTTTGGAGTTTCCTTTTTGGAAAAGAAAAAGCAGAGAATTTTTACTGCTTTTTCTATCTCCTTTGCAGTTTTCGTGCTCCTTTCTCTAGCACGTTTGCGATTTTCAGCCCCGCTCAATTTTTTTCTCCCATCACTCATTATGAAAGGGTTGAATTTCACTGTAAAAAATGAGAAAGAAAAAAAAATGCATTTGCTGGAGACTGTTATACAGTGCCACAACAAAGCATAGCACAATAGAAACCATGGAGCCATGCTATTTTTAAAAAATTGCAAGTGGAAAGTTGCAAAAATGAATTAAAGTTGGGCCATGCAATGCCAGCAGTCAAAAAAGCAAAGAGGAATAGCTATGATAGCACAGCATGCATACGCAAAATGCATAAAAGCACATAAAAGAGCAGCCATGAATAAATTGCACGCAATAGAAATGACACACAAGCCAAATATCTTTGCGCTTACAAGCTAAACAGCTTATGCACT